>MU624234.1:1539376-1624069 GCA_025201745.1 Xylariaceae sp. FL1651 | reverse complement strand
AAATAAATAAATAAATAAATAAATAAATAAATAAATAAATAAATAAATAAATAAATAAATAAATAAATAAATAAATAAATAAATAAATAAATAAACTCATTTTTTTTAATATCGTTATTTTTTGTGTATTTTTTGTAGTATTTTATATTAAAAATTTAAACGTTAATATAATTAGTTAAAAAAATTAACCGTTTTGTTAGATATATAATTTTTTAATATATTTTATACAATAATATTTAATACATGTGCTATAAAGCGTATATTGTCATAAAAGTTAATATTATTTTTTCGAAAATAAATATTAAAAAAACGTTTAATAAATAAAATATTATTTAAAACGTTATCCCGGATAATATTATTAAATTGTTAATAAAAATGTTTTTTTAATTAAAAAAAATTAGTTAAATATTTAAAAAATATTCTTAAATATTAAATTTAAATAACTAGCTATTATTTTTTAAAGTTTTTTAAAAATATAAAAGTTTGTATAATTAGTAATCAAATTTTTAAAGCCGATTAATTTATAATTTAAATTAAATTTGGAATTAATAAAAGAAATAATTACGCTTCTAAAAAAAGTATTTAAATTAAAAGTTTAAATATTAAATATTATAAAAAATTTTCTATAAATATTAATATTAGATTATAATTTTAATTTTAATATATTTAAAGCGCTATTAAATTTTAATTTAAAAATATTTTTAATTTTCTACTTATTAATAATAAATAAATCTTTATTTAACTATTAATAAATATTAAATATAAATATAATAATAAAATAATTTTATTTATTTATTATAATAATATAATAACTTTTTAAAAAAAGTAAAGTTTACTATATTAAACGATAAGTTATTTTTAATAATAACGTTTAATATTTTTCGATAAACTTTATTTTCGTTAAAAAAATCATTTTCGATAATTATATTATTTCGAAGTTTTTTTCGGTTTAATAAATTAAAAACCGTATTATTAATAAAAATGTTACATTTTATTAATTTTAATATATATAAGTAAATAAAAAATTAATAAAAAAAATATTTAAAATAATTTTTTTTTTTTTTAGTTTTAATTTTTTCGTTATATATAATAGTAAAATATTTAAATAAATAATACCGTTAAAAATTAAAGCTTTAAAAGCTTTTAATTTTAGCCGATAATTTAAATTCATAGCTAAATATATTAATTAATTAAAGTTTAAATAAAAATGAAAATAAAAATAAATAATTTATAGTATATATTATAATTTTATTTTTTAAAAATTAAGTAAATTAATAGGTAATAAAGTTTAAAAAATAAGCTATTTTGAATAATATATACTTTAAAAAATTAGATATTTTTTAAAAAAAAAATAAGGTAAATTTTTTTATTAATAATAAAATTATTTATTAAATTATTATTTAAAATATTAATAATTTTTTTTAAAAAAAAGGACTAGTTATTAAAAATATTTAAAAAAAAAGCGATTTTTATTATTATTTTAATAAAAAACAATAAAAAATAAAAAATAAACGTAAAAAGCTAAAATAAATAATAATAATTAATATATATGATATAAAATAAGTAAATAATAATAAAATTCTGTAAGCAAAAAATATTAATCTAAAAAAATACAGTTTTTTTATTAAAAAATCATATAATAAAAACATGCTAATAATATTTAAACTTAATAGATTTAAAATTTAAAAACCGGATTGATAATTAATAAATTATACAAATTAATTTCAAAGCCAATTTTTAAAGCCTATAGCCGATTTTTAAAACCTAAAGCCGTATTTATAATCAATAAATTTTTAATAGCTTAATTTTTAATCATATATTAATATTAGCCTAAATTTTTTTTATAAAAGTAACAAATTTCCGGTTTAAATAAACGTTTTTTTTCTTTATTATTAGTCACTTATTTACCTTTATATTTATACAATCATTACCTTTGCTTTTATTTATTTATTATTTACTTATTAGTATTTACGGTTTAATATTTAATATTTTTTTATTAATATTTATTTATTAATAAATACTTTTCAATACTTAAAGTTTTATTTATTAATATTAATTACGCTCTTTTAATATTTAATATTTAATTATATTTAAGTAAGTTTTTATATTTTTATTATTTTATCAAATTATATATATTAATATAAGTTATAGTTATTTATTTTTTTGAAGTTATTATTAAATAGTAATTTTAATATATTAATAAAACACTTACGTTTTATTAATATTTAATGTTTAATTATATTTAAGTAAGGTTTTTAAATTATTTTTATTTTATATTTATACGTTTATTAATATATATATTAGTTATCACTTATTTAAATATTATTATTAAATAATTAGCTTTATTTAATAATAACTTTACGCTTTATAAATAACATTATAATAATTATATTTTATTATGTAAATAAGTTAATAACCTTTTTATTTATTTTTAAAAAAACTAACGGTTTAACAATTTTAAAAATAAAATATATATTAATTATTTAATATATTATAATATAAATATAACCCATCTCCCACTTGGATGGGCCACCCAATTGAATGGGACACTTTCCAGACCTTTGTACGTACATTCGCAAATCATCTAACAACAACATACCCGATCAATTCAAACTAGTAAAATTTTTATTCGCTAGACCTGTTTATACTATTCCGACAAGTTTGCGCATTATAGCTACTTTTGCTACAAGTCTTATAGCACCCGACGCGAGTCTTTTTTCCGCTCATACAACGAACGAACCGACGAATAGCCCGACGAACGAACCGATAAACAAACTAATAAACCTATATAAAACGAATAATTGTTTATTATATAAAAAGCAAAAAATTTACGGGCTTTACGGGCTTTGTTAACGTTAAAAAGCGTAGTTATGTAGGTTTATCGGCTCGTTTATTAGTTTATTTATCGTATAAAAGCTTGCGTCGAGGTTCGCGTTAAAATTTGCGTTAAAACTTGCGTCAAAATTCGCGTCGAAATTGGCGTCGAATGCTATAAAACTTATAATAAACGTAGCTATAATGCGCAAACTTGTCGAAATCGTATAAACAAGTTTAGCGAATAAAAATTTAATTAATTCGAATTAATTGTTTATATTTTCGGTTCGTTCGTCGTACGAGCGGAAAAAAGACTCGCGTCGAATGCTATAAAACTTATAGCAAAAATAGCTATAATGCGCGAACTTGTCGGAATAGTATAAACAGGTCTAGCGAATAAAATTTTAACTAGTTTAAATTGATCGGGTATGTTATTGTTAAATAATTTGCGAATGTACGTACGAAAGTCTGGAAAGTGGCCCATTTAATTAGGTGGCCCATCCAAGTGGGAGATGCGTTATTTGTTAATATGTTTTAATAATTAAACAGAAAAAATAAATATTATTATAATATATTAATAATAGTAATTTACGTTATGTTTAAGCGGTTTTTATTTATTTGTAGTAATAAAAAGTATATTATTAAAAATTAAAACATTATGTTACGAACTAATAGAAGAGGGGCCCGCTGGCCAGGGTCAAAATTTAATACTACTAAATTAGTATTAGTATTAGTACCGGCAGGTACTAAACTAATTTAGTATTTAGTAGTATTAAAGTTTTTTTAGTATATTAAAATAAAATATTATACGCTTGTTTTTTTATTTTGAAATATTTTATATAGCAAAATAACTATTATTTTAAACTATTTATAAAAGTTTTAATATTTAAAATTAATTATAATATTAAATATTATAAATTTAGTACTTTTAGTATATTTAGTACTACTAATTAGTATTAGTATTAGTATTAAAAGGTACTAAACTAGCTTAGTATTAGTACCGGCAAGCACTAAACTAAATTAGTATTAGTACTACTAAATACTAAATTAGTACTACTAAATACTAAATTAGTAGTACTAATTTTCAACCCTGCCGCTGGCAGACCCTAGGGAAGAGGGCTAGTTTATAGCGGTTATAAGCATATATGGTTATAACGATGGTTATGTTAGATTAGTATTGATTAGAGGAATAGTATTAATTAGCGGTGAACTTCCGTTAGCAGATTATTATTGATTAGAGCGATGGCATTGATTAATATTGAGTAAATTAATTATAGTGGCGAAAAAATAAGGATATAATGACAAGATTTTTTTTATGTAACTAGTTATTTATTCGGTATTATTTAACTTATGTTTATAGTTAATTTTTGGAAATAATTATAAGACTTAATTTTTATAAAATCTATTGTTTACATGCTAATGTTTTATTGCCCGCATTACTTTATTTAACTTATATTTTAAATATAAATATAAAAAATATTTTTTTGCTTAACTTTAAGGATTTTTAGTTATTTTATATTTACAAATAGTATTAGGTATATTTAATATTAAAAGTTTGCTTTATAATATTTTAAATAGTTTTGTTTCAAGTTAAACGGTTAACTAAAAGCAATATCGAAATTATGTTTATTAACGACGAATTTATAAATAATTTTATTATAAACATAACTTTTAATTTCGACGACGAAGAAAGAGTTATTAAAAAAAAGCATAACGTATTAATGAATAATTTTGCGACTTTTAATATAAAAAACTAATAATTACAAGTGTAATTTAAGAAGTTAATTAATCGATTAAATATTATGCTTAAACAATTTAAAACTATAGTAATAAAAAGTACTAATATTAAAAAAACACAGCTAAAAAAAACTTAAAGCTTATTAAGCTATGTAAATTTTAAAAAAAACTAAATTAATTTTAAAGTTTTTTATGTAAGTTAAAGCATATTAATTATTTTATTAAAAGATATTTAAAAAATAACGACGAAAAAATTAGCTACGGGCATTTTTGTTAAAATAAAAAGAAAAAGCATTAGCTTAGTTTAAACTGTGGCTATTTAAAGTTATAAGTAAATTAAGAAAAAATTAAAGCTTAAATAAAAAAAATATTTATTTTATATAAACTATTTGAAAATGCATTAAAAGCAATATTTTTAAACTTTACAAAAAAACGATAAAAATAAAACAAACTGCAAAATTTACAATAAACGAGGTTAGTATTAATTTATATAGCCGAATTTTAAAAATTTTTAACTTTTATTAATATTAACGATTAAGTTAAAATTATAATATTTTGTAATAAATTTAAAAATAACTTTAAAAACGAAATTATTAAAATAGTTTAACTAGTAAAATTTATAAACTATATAATTAAAATAATCGAAATTAATATTTGTATATACAAGCGACGAAAAAAAACTTACGCTTTATTAAAATAAAAAGCAATAATAAGTTTAACTAAAAAAAAAAACGTTAACGATTTATAATATACGGCAAATATTTAAATTAATAAAATTTAACGTAATATAATAAAATATAAAAAGTTAAAAATTTTTAAAAAAAACTATTAAATTTTATAATTATAATAAATTCAAACATTATACTAAACATTGCGATAAAAAACTGTTCAAAAATTTTCAAATGCCCGAAGCTAAAATATTTAAAGCTAAAAAAAAAAGTTAACAAATTAATATAATAAAAGCTTATTACGATAACAAAAGTTTAAACGTTAAATAAAATAATAAAATAACTATAAAAAACTAAAAAGCTTTAAAAAAATACGCAAAATAGTAAATCGATTATTTATACGATTGCGCTTAAAACAAACTGGAAAAAAAATCTACTAATAAGTTATTTACAATAAAAAATAATTTACCGAAAGTTTAAAAAAAAAAGTATAATTTAAAAATAAAGCACGTTTAAAACAAAGTTTAGCAAAAAAAATTTAAACTACAAAACAAACACTTGCAATTAAAAAAATAATTATAAAACAAATTAAGTAAAAGTTATAATATAAAATAACTATCGTTTTACATAAACAAAAAAACATTTGAACTTAAAATAAATAGCTAAAATTAAACTAAATAAAAAAATTAAAAAAAACGTTAATTTAAAAAATAATAATTTAATCAAAAAATTATATATTTAAAAAAACGATAAAAAATGTTTTAAAAACTATGTTTATTTTCAGTTAATAAAATATTATTAAATATAAAAATACAATAAAATCAGGGTTCTGATTTAATCACTAATTAGTGACTAATGAGTTGAATAATTATTCAAGTTATTCACTAAAAATAGTAATTATTCACTAAAATATTACTAAAATATTATGGTTTTTTTTAATAAAAAAATTAATAACCAATATTACTATTAACTAAAATTTAAATATATATACTATAATTATTTGATATATTTTATTTAACAGTATATTAAATAATAAAAATACATTTTAATAAAAAATAAGATAAATTTTACATTATATTAAACAATAAAAATACCTTCTATTTTTTTAAAAAAAAAAATTGTTGAAAGTTAGTTTAATATTAAAATAAATAATAGCAAACTTACTTACTTAAAAAATAACAAAATTAATTTAAGTGTGATAAATTATTATTAAATATAATTCGTTATTTAGTAATAACTTCTAAATAAATAACAATTATAAATTAATTAAATAATATATAAAAACCCGGTTTAATTAATACGTTAAAATTATATAAACTAATAAAAAGCAACGGTTTTTTATAAATGAAAGTTTTTATAAAGTAAGGTTTATTTTAATTAAAAGTTTTAACAATAAAAACCTTAGTGAATAATTAGTCACTTTTAGTCACTAAGGTAAGTGAATAATTATTCATTATTTAATTTAAATTTTGAATAATACTAATTATTCAATCAGTTACTCACAAATGAATAAATACTAAAAATTAAAATCACAACTCTGGATAAACTAAAGTAAATTAATATAAATACCGAAATTTTAAAAATAAAATAATATTTAAACAAAATTAGTTTAAAGGCAAAAAATTTTTTAAAAAAAATTTAAAATATTTTTACGACATATATAATTGCTAAACCGATGAAAAATAGCTAAACAAAATGGTATATATAGCGATAATTCAAAGCAAAATTATACTATATTTTTAAAAAAACAAAATCTAATTAAAACACAATATAATAGCTTTAATTAAAGTTAAAATATAAAATAAACTTTATTTCGGATTAAAGCAATAGCTTTTACGATATTATGAAAATTATAAAATATAATAATTGAAGCTAGTATAAATGCTTTAAGAACGAAAAAATACGATACTTTTATTATTATTAATCGATTATATAACGGAACTATGTTTAAAAACGACGATATACAATTATGTTTACATTATAAAAAATATTAAAAAATATTGTAAACAAGTTATATAGTGCATAAATGTAAAAAATATATAATGAAAAAAATATAAATCTTTAGTTTTTAACTCGAATAGCTAAATGAAAATTAAATATTTTTCTAAAAAAGCTAAAGTTAAAAAACTAGTAATAATTTATAAAGCATTTAATAAATATGCTATATTCGAATAAAATGTACGATTTTTCGACAATTGCAAAAATAAGTTTATAATTTTAAAACGTTGCTAATATAGTCAATATATAGTTTACGTATTTTATAAACTTTTTTAATATAAAAGTATAAAAAAAGAGATTAAAAAAAACAATTGACGGCGATTAACTTTTATTCAAAATCGTCGAAATAATAATAATTCGGCAAAGTCACAGATGGCTGGCTTAGCTGCTGGACCCACTCGCAGCACAGACCTGGTCACATGACAGGACCCACTCATCCGTGCCACAAGACCATTTTTGCTTGGCAATTCTGTAAATAGAATTCCCTTTCTTCTTCATCTTAGTATTTTCAATACTTAGTAACCCTATTCGGAGCCCCGTCTCTTGTGAAGGTATTCCAATCGTAACAGGCAAAATTTACAAAAAAACAAAACCAACGATAATATTATTAATGTAAAAAAAACAATAAAAAGCAGTTATAAACCGAAATTAAAAGCTAGCTCAAATTTTTTTTTAAGTTTTAGTATAAAATAAAAACAAAGTTAAATATAATATAAATAAAAATAAATGTAATTTACGGGGAAAAAAAAAAACTAAAAGCTTTATTTAATATAAATGTTTATAAAAGTTTTATTTTTTTTAACTTAGTTAACGAATTAAACATTATATAGATTAAAAAAAAAGCTTACTTATTTACGACTTTCAATAAAAGATTTATAAATTATGATAACGAAAAAATTATAAAAAAAACTGCAGAACTTTTTATAATTACTTATGGTTATTTAAAACGTTTCAAGCTCAATATTACAGAAATAGCGTATTATAATATAATATTTAAGTTATTTTAATTACGGAAAAGCAATTTTAAATTAAATTAAAAAAAAGCTTAGCTTTTGTAAAATTTTAAATATAAGCCGTACGCGAGCTTAAATAGCTAATAAAAATATTAAATAAAATATTATAGCTAGTTAAAAAAACTTACGACTAAAGTATTAAAAAAATATAATAAGTTTAAAAGCTTGTTTATAAAAGAACACGACGTTAAAATAAAACCATTAAAACATAGCAAATAAAATTATACTATTAACGTAAAAAAAGGAAAATATTTTAAAGTTTTTAAAACATATAAATTTAAAAAAAAAATAATTAATAAAATTGCAAAAATATTTATAAAAAAAATTAAAAAATTTTTTGTACAATATTTAACATTATTAACAGCAGTACTAATATTATAAATATTAAAAAAAATAAAAATAAAAATGGAAAACGACAATAAAAAATTTGCAAAAATTACTAATATTTAAACTTTATTATTATAAAAACAAAAAACTTATATTATATATAAACACTATAAAAAATCGTTTAACAAAAGCTAAATAGTTTATAATATTTAATATTTTAAAAGCTTATTATTATATTAAAATTAAAAAAAGCAACGAATAAAAAATAGAATTTATTATTAACTATAAATTATATAAGTTTTTAATAATAAATTTCGGATTTATTAACGTATTAGCGATTTTTTAATTAATAATTATAAATATATTACAAAAGTTTATAAATAAGTGTATAGTTATATATTCCGATAATATTTTAATTTATTTAAAAATATTTAAAAAATATATTCAAAAAATATATTTAAAAAAAGCAAATTTTATAAATAATAGGTGGGTTTTTTTAAAATTTACGATTTTATTAAAAAAAATATAAATTTAAAAGTTTAAATTAAAAGTAGTAAAAAACTATCTACGACTAAAAACGTTAAAAACGTTAAAAACGTACGATTGTTTATAAAATTTACAAACTATATACGTACGTTGATTAAAAATTTTAGCAAATATACGGCATTTTTTATAAACATAACAAAAAAAAAATAAACTTTTTTAATAAAAAAACAAAACAAAAAGCGTTTCATACGTTTAAAAAAGTAATTTTTAATAATTTAATATTTAAGCTACTTAATTTAAACAAAAAATACAAAATAAAAATCGACGCAAATAACTACGCTATAAAAAAATAATTAACTTAACGAAATAAAAATGGCAAACTATATTTAATAGCATTCTTTTCAAAAAAGCTTTTAAAACTTAAGCTAAACTATTAAATCTATAATAAAATATTTATAGCGGTAATCTAAGCGTTTAAAAAATAAAAACATTATTTAAATAGCATTATTATATTTGTAAAAGTTTATTTAAACTATAGAAATTTTATAACTTTTATAATAACTAAAACATTAAATAAGCGACAAATAAAATAGGCAAAATTTTTATTACAATTTAATTTTAAAACTATTTACGTTAAAAGTAAAAAAACGATAAAGTCGATATTTTTAACCGCAAAAATAATTATAAACAAAAAATATTATTTAAAAATAAAACACTATTATTAACTTAAATAGCAGTTTATTACTTAACCTTATAATAATTAATTATTAATAATAAAATTAACGAGTTATTTTAATAAAAAAAAATATAACTTAACATAATATAAAAGCAAGTTATATGTATTAAAAAAACTATAACATAAATTAGTTAAAACAATTTACAAGCAATTTCTTTTTTTAAAACATTAAAATTTTTTTTAAAACTTTAACTAAAATATAACAAAACTACGATTTTTTAAAAATTTTTAAAATTTAAAAAAAAAAAAATAAACGTTATAAAACGGTATAACTTATGCAAAAAGTTTAAAACTACAAAATATAAGCTGTACAGAAATTTAATACTAATATTAATACTAAATCGCGCTTAAAAAACGATAGTATTTAATTTTATAATTAAATTACTAAAATTAAAAAAACCAATAATAAAAATAAAATTCGATTTTATTATAGTTATAGTAAATAAGTTTATAAAATATATTTATTTTATTTTGTATAAAAAATTAAATTTAGCAAAAAAATTAATATACGGTATAATAATTATGTTTTTAGCAAATATAAATATTTAAAAATAATTATTATTAATAAAACCAAAATAATAGCTTTTAATTTTAGCAATTATTTACTAAAACTTTAAAAATCAGGGTTGTGATTTAGTTACTAATTAGTTACTAATTAGTTTTTTTTTATAGTTATAGTTATTCAAAAGCCTTGAATGAAACTACAGCAGTTATTTAAGGCCATTGAATAAAACTAAACTACATTAGTTACTAATGTAGTAAGTATAACTAACTACACACTACAATATTATTAAATACTTAAATATTAGATTTAATAATTAATTATAACTAGAATTAAAATATAATAAAAGCTAGTATTTAAGAAAACTAAATAGAAGATTTTTATTGTTTAAATTATGTTAAATATTAATATTTTTAAAAAGTGTAGTTATTTACAGCCCTTGAGTAAAACTACTATAGTTATTCAATAACTACAAATTAACTAAAAATTACAAACTGCAATCACAATCCTGTTAAAAATTAAGCATAAAATATTTATAGCTTATTTATTTATAAATAAATAGTTAAATAAAAAAACTAAGTTAAACATTAAAATAATTAAATAAAATAGTTATTAAACGCAAAATTAATATATAATAATTTAATGAATAAAACAATAAAAATATTACTATTTAAAGCAAAGTATAAATATAATATAAATATATAATAAAATTAAATTGGTAGCGTTATTATATTAACAATAAAAATTTAAGCAAAAAAGTTGCTAAAGTTATAAAAATAGCTACAAAAAAAATTATATTTATATAGTAAAAAATAAAAAAAAATACCACGACAAAAACAAATTGTCGGACGTAATTTTAAAAAAAAAGAAATAAAGTTTATTTTTTAAAATATAATATTCGAACAAAACGAAATAACGAAAAACTCGATTTTAAAAATATTAAACTTTTTAAAATTAACGAAATATTTTTACTAATAATATATAAATTAAAATTGTTAAATACTATAATTATTCGACCGATTTTTTATATATCACTGTTAATTAAAGTGCATTTAAACGCTACGTTTAAAACTTAACTAAAAGTAAACAAAAACAAAAATATTTATAAAGTAAAAAAGATTTTAAATTTACGTTAAAAAGAAAAAAATTAAATTTTTCATTAAGTAAAAAAAAATTATATTTACGTAAAAAATTAAAAAAAACTTTATTAATGTAAAAAACTTTTTTAAAAACTTTTATTAATAATATTTTAACCGACCGAAACCGAAAATAAAAAGCCGTTTATTTAAAAAATAAAAGAAACTTATATAATGTTTTAGTTTATAATATTTAAAGGTTTGGCCGTTTAAATAAAGATAATAGCGTTTAACTTAAAGCGTTTTTGTTTGTCAAACTCGTTTAAAAAACGAAAACTTTGTTAAACTAGTTTTACTTTTTAAAATTAAACTATAATTTTTAATATTTACAAACGCATTAAGCAAAAAATAGCTTTGTTAAACACGTTTTTTTGCTTTTTTAACTTTTCCTAATAACGACGATATAACTCGATAATGTATTTTTTCGCTATTAGTTTTTCGCGCTTTAAACGTTAAAACTTAGAATAAATGCGTTAAAAAAAGATAAAAAAACTTTTTTTATTATAAAAACATCCGGCACAAATATATCTTTTCACAATGTTTTATACTTTTTATTATAATATATTTTTATCTTTTATTAAAATAACAAAACCAAAGCATAATTTCAAAACTAAAGTTTTAAAAAAAAAATTTCGGCAAAATTAGTACGATAAACGGTAAATAGCGCTAACTTATTACAAAGTTTAATAATGCGACCCGATATAATAAAATAAAAATAAAAATAAAAGTATATATACCCGGCGGGGAAAACGCTAGCATATATTTTGTTAAAATAACAAATTTTTAAAAAAAGTGAATAATGTTATAAATTAATAAAAAAAAGGCTCGCTAGCAAACTTTTAAAAAAAAGGCTAATTTATACAGGTTATAAATATATATAGTTATAATAATAGTTATGCTAGATTAGTATTAATTAAAAAAACAGTATTAATTAGCGGTAAACTTCCGTTAAGAGATTAATATTAATTAAAAGGATAGCATTAATTAATATTAAGCAAACTAATTATAGTAGCAAAAAAATAAAGATATAATAACAGGATTTTTTCTATATAACTAGCCATTTATTCAGCACTATTTAACTTATGTTTATAGTTAATTTTTGGAAATAACTATAAGAGTTAATCTTTACGAAGTCTATTGTTTATATGCTAGTGTTTTATTGCCCGTACTACCCTATTTAACCTATATTCTGAACATAAACACAAAAAATACCTCTTGCCTAAGCTTTAAGCATCTTTAGTCACCCCGTATCTACGAATGGTACTGGGTATATTCAATACTAAAAGTACGCTTTGTAACACATTATATTAGTTAAAATAATATTATTAGTCGATTAAAAGTATTAATTAATTTTATTTTCAATAAAGATTATAAATTTATTTTCGATTTTTAGAAAAAAATATAAAAGATTTTTAGTATACGATTATTTCTAACGATAGTATATAATTTTTTTTAAAAAAAAATAGATTTAAATAGTAAAAATAGTTATTTAATGTTATATTGATATATATATTTAAAAAAAATAAAAAAAGTATAAGTAGATTTATTATTAGTATTATAATAAAATTTTAATAGCGTATATTTTAAAACGATTTAATTGTCTGTTTATAAATAGTTATTTAAATTTTGATTACTTAGTTTAAATAACCTGTTAATTTAAATAAATATTAAATTGTATTAAAAAATGCGATTTTTAGAAAAATATTTACGCAAAAATGCCGAATTAGCTATAAATTTTATAGTTATACGGGCTAAACGGTATTACGATATACGATATTAATTTATCGAATTTAATATGAAAAACGAAATTTATTTTAAGTTATATTATAAATACTATTTGTTTAGTAAGCTATTTAAAAAAATTTAATAAGGTATAACGCACCTCCCACTTGGATAGGACATTTAATTAAATAGGCCACTTTTTAGACTTTTGTACATATATTCGTAAATAATTTAATAATAATATATATAATTAATTTAAACTAATTAAAATTTAATTTATTAAACGTTTTTATATTATTTTAACAAATTTATATATTATAGCTAAATTTGGCGTAAGTTTTATAACGCTAAGCGCAAATTTTTTTTTTATATGTAATAACTATTTTAACGATTTTTTAAAGTTTTTTTTATTTAATTATGTTTTTAAATATTTATAAATTTTTTGTTTTTTACATAGTAAAAGATTTTTTATTTTATAATCGGGTTTATTTTATACGACGACGTTAATTACATTTATAATTTATTTTGTAAAATATTGCGATTTTTTTTTATAACGCAAAACGATATATAACGTTAATCGGATTATGCGTTATTTAATTTATAACTTTTATAATAAATGCTAAAAAACTATTTTTATATCGTATAATAATATTTTAATATATTAAAATAATAAATTAACTTTAATTAAATTATTTAAAATAATATATTGTTAAATAAAAAATAAAAATTTAAGTTATAAAGTAGTTAAATAATAATTTAGTTAAAAAATTATATATTTCGGGTTATATAATATTAATTTTACTTTTTAAAAACTTTTTCGTACGTTATTTAAAGTTATTAACCCGTTAAACGCGTAAAAAAACGCAGTTAAAATTTTTTTTAATATATATAATATATATTTATATTAAATATTTAATATATTTATTATATAACCGTTTTAAAATATTAAAATATTTAATATTAAAAAACCAAAGCTTATAAAAAATATAAAAGCACATAAAAAATAATAATATTATAGTTTTTGCAATATAATTTAAATTTAGTTAAATAATAATTTTTATAACTATTGATAATAAATAAGCAATATTTTTTTCTATACGACGTTTTATATATTTATCGAAATGTTAAATTTAATTTAAACTTTTGTTTATTTATTATTTAAATATTTTTTATAGTTTTAATTTTTTCATTATCGAGTAATTTAATATTTTTGTATTAAAATAATAAATAGTTTTACTTCATTAAAATAATATAAAATAATATAGCTATATAACCAGGGTTGTGATTGTAGTCTGTAGTTTTTAGTTAATTTATAGTTACTAAATAACTACTGTAGTTTTATTTAATATTTTAAAAACTAAAGTAGTTTTATTCATAAGCCTTAAATAACTACAACTACATTATTCAGTTTTTATAATAACTACAAAAAGTAATTAGTAACTACAAATTTTAATAATATATAAGCTAATAAAAAACGTTTTATTTTTATTTTTATTATTTAAATATTTTGCTATAAAAACCCGTTTTTAATTATTTTACATTTAAAAAATTAATATTACTTATATAATAAATTGTAAAAATATTTTAACAGTAATTGCTATTATATAATTAATTGCTTTAATTAAAGTATATTTTATTTTAATTTTAGCTATTCTATTAACGTTAAAATAATTTTATTTTTTATAATTTAAATATTTTGCTATAAAAAACGTTTATATTATTTTATTTTTAAAACTTTATATTACTTAAATAATAAATAGTAAAAATATATTAAATATCTTTAATAATTCATTTATAATTATATAAGCTAAAATAAAAATATTTTTAATTTTTAACTAGTTAAGTTAACCTAAAACCTCTTCATTTTCATTGTTTTCCCAGTCTTCATCCCTTCTGTTTTCTATAAATTGTTGTTATAAAATCCTGTTTTCTTTAATTTTCCAACTTTTCAATAAAATTATTTAACTAACCGTTTCCAGCTTAATCCTATTTCTATTTTTGGTAATAATATTATTTAAAATAAAAAAAGTCCGTTCAATAAAAGCTAATATTGCCGGAATTCCCAAATAACGACGGGCTAAAATACTTAAAATAAAAAATCTAATAGTATTTATTTTCCACCATAATAATATATCAGTCTATTTATATTAGCAAGCTATTAATTTGTTTATTAATATAAAAATACTAACTTCTTTAAAATAAGTTCTTTCACTTAAATATAAATTTACCTCTTCGTAAAAATTATTTTCTAAAAATAAATAAATATCGTCATCAAAATTTAGCTCGTTATTAATAACGTTAATATTAATATTAGCGTTATTATCCCCTTTTTTTTCAGCTTTTAAAATAAATATTAATATAAATAAATAACTTACTAAATATACTCTTCTTTTAATAAATTAATAACATCTTCTTTTATATTATTATAATAGTAAATTAAGCCACCTGGTTAAAAATGCCCTGTTTTTTGTATTAGATCTAAAATAATACTTAAAATAAAAGCTTTTAAGTCGTATTCTTTTATTAATTACATATTTAATTTCCGTAGAAAATATTTATGCAATTTAATAGCCCCATCTTTTAAAACATTAATATAGCTTTATAAAATAAATCCCTATTTTATTCAATTAATTAGTAAATAAATAATAAATAATAAATAATAAATAAACTTACTATTTCCGTTCCATTCTCTATTAAACGGCGGTATTCAGTAATTAAATTATTCATATTTTTCCAAATCTAATATATAAATAATAAGCCTTTACTAGCCGTAACATAATACTCGCCTTATAAATAAATACTGGCTTTAACGAATATTTCGAATATCCGTTTAAGTTGCTTAAATATATCCCATTCTATATTGTTTAAAAAAACTTTTTTAAACTCAATAACATTAATATTACGATAAATATATAATAAAAGTTCTTTTAATTCAATAAAAACATTAATTATATTATAAATAAAATTCTAACAGGTAATAAAGTCTATAAATAATTAATATAATATTATTTACCAAAAAAGTTATAAAATAATACTTACCAATTAAAATAATTCGTTTATTATAATTATTTAGTAAAACACCGTTAATTTTAGCAATATTTATTCCTTAAATAAATTCTTTCCGGATATTTGTTTTATATTTAATTAAAATAGCAATACAACGTATACGAGTTATTAAATCTAATAATAATTAATTATATAAATAAATATTTTTATAATTAAATAAATAACGTTATAAAATAAATAAATAAATAAACTTACTTTTTTCAATATCGTTATTTTCTGTATATTCTTCATAGTATTCCATATCGGAAATTTAAACGTTAATATAATTAGTTAAAAAATTGTTAACCTTTTCGTTAAATATATAATCTTTTAATATATCTTATACAACGATATTTAATACGTATGCTATATAACGTATATTGTTATAAAAGTCTTTATTATTTTCTCGAAAATAAATATCAAAAAAACGCTCAACAAATAACGTATTATTTGGAGCGTTATCCCGGGTAATACTATTAAATAATTAGTAAAATTTATTTATTAAATAAATTAAAAGCTTAAATACCTAAAAATATTATTTAAAGATAAATTAGAATAACCGGCTATTATATTTTAAAATTCTTCAAAAATATAAATACTAGTGTAATTTGTAATTAAATCTTTAAAGCCGATTAATTTATAATTTAAATTAAATTTAGCATCAATAAAAGAAATAATTATCCCTATAAAAGAAGTATTTGAATTAAAAGTCTAAATATCAAATATTAAAAAAAAAGTCCCATAAGTATTAATATTAGCCTGTAATTCTAAATTTAATATACTTAAAGCGTTATTAAATTCTGATTCAAGGATATTTCTTATTTTCCACCTATTAATAATAGGTAAATTCCTGTTATATAAATAAATTAGTAAATAAATCTAACTTATAAATAAATATATAAACTAACTAGTTATAATATTTTAATAACTTTTGAAAAGAAGTAGAGTTTATCATATTAAACGATAAGTTATTTTCAATAATAACGTTTAATATTTTCTAATAAGCTATATTTTCGTTAAAAGAATTATTTTCGATAATTATATTATTTCGAAGGCGTTTTCGGCTTATTAAGTTAAAAACAAACGTATTTGCTAAAAAGTCACATCTTATTTAATTTATTTAATACGGTTAGTTAATTAAAAATATAAAAATAAAAAGATAAATAAATAACTTGCTTTTTATTTTTTTTCAGCTTCAGATTTATCGTTATAAGCTATTTTTGGGTGTTTAAAAATATAATGCCGTTAAAAGTTAAAGGCTTGAAAGCGTTTAACTTTAGTAATAACTTTATAAAAACAATTAAAATAACCAAGTTAATTTAATATATATATTTATATATTAATTAATAAATTAAATCAAATAAAAAAAAATAAATAACTTACAGTGTACATTTTAGCTCCATTTTTCGAGCGTTTAGTAAATCAATAAATAATAAAGTCCAAGTAAATAAACCGTTTTTAATAATATAAATACTAAAATCTTCATTATTTTTTAAAACAAAATCCAGCTGATTTTCTTTATCAATAAAATTATCCGTTAAAGTATTATTTAAAATACTAATAACTTCAAAAAAAAATAGAAAACTAGTTATCAAAAATATCAAAAAAAAGCCATTTTTATTATTATTTTAAAAATGAATAATAATAAATAAATAAATAACCGGAAAAAGCTAAAATAAATAATAATTATTAATATATGTAGTATAAAGTAAGTAAATAACAGTAAAGTGCTTTAGAAAAAAAATATTAATCAAAGGAAAATATAGCTCTTTTATAAAAAATTCTTCTAATAAAATATACTACTAATATTAAGACTTAACGGATTTAAAACTTAAAAACTGGATTTATAATCAATAAATTATACAAGTTAATTTAAAATACAGATTTAAAATTTAAAAGCCGTAATTTATAATCAATAAATTATGCAAGTTAATTTAAAATACGGATTTATAATCAATAGACTATATAAAATTAATTAAAGCCGATTTTTAAAGCCTAAAATTAGATTTATAATCAGTAAATTATGCAAGTTAATTTAAAATACGGATTTAAAATTTAAAAGCCGTATTTATAATTAATAAATTATATAAATTGATTTAAAATACGGATTTAAAAACCGGATTTATAATCAATAAATTATATAAATTAATTTAAAATACGGATTTAAAATTTAAAAGCCGGATTTATAATCAACAGGTTTATAATAGCTTAATTTTTAATAATACATTAATACTAGCTAATTTTTTGTATAAAAGTAATAAATTTCTTGTTTAAATCAACGTTTTTTTATTCTTTATTATCAGTCACTCATTTACCTTTATATTTATACAGTCATTACCTATCTATTTATTTATTTATTATTTGTTTATCAATATTTATTTATTAATAAATACTGTTTAATACTTAATATTCAATTATTAATATTTATTTATTAATAAATACATATTTACTATTTAATATTCATTTATCAATTTTTGCATTTATTTATTAATAATTCCTATTTAATACTTAAATTCACTTATTAGTGTTTATTTATTAATAAATGCTATTTAATACTTATTATTTATTTATCAATATTTACATTTTATTCGTTTACTATTATTTACTTATTAATAATTACGGTTTAATAATTAACATTTATTTATTAATAAATTATATATATTAATACTAATTTATTATATTAACATATTTTATAGTTATTATTTATTTAAAAGTTATTATTAAATAATAAACGTTATTTTACAATAACTTTAATATATTAATTAAACATTTATGTTTTATTAATATTTAATATTTAATTATGTTTAAATAAGTTATTTAAATTAATACATTTTTTACTTTTTATTTAACTAATTTATATATAGTTTTCATTTAAAAATTATCATTAAATAAAAAACCTTATTTAATAATAACTTTAACAAATTAATAAAAAATTGACGTTTTATTAATATTTAAATAAGTTGTTTTAATTAAACAGTTTTTTATATTTTAATTAATTAATTAATAGTTATTATTTATTAAAAGTTATTATTAAATAATACATTTTATTTAATAATAATTTTAACCTTTATAAATAAAAGTAAATAAAAAACTATTAAGTTTTCTCAATGCTTTTATTTTGATTTATAAAGCTTATATTAAAAATATTATTTTATTAAATAAGTGCATTTATACATTATTTATTAAATATTAAGCTAACGGCTTCATAGTTATTTTTATTATAATAAAATATATTTTTATTGTTTAATATACTATAAAAATATCTTATTTAAATATTTATATATTTAATAAAAAAATGAATATATATATATATTTATTTATTCAAAGCCTTGTTGTTTATAAATTAATAATTGATAACTTTTTTATTAAAATATATAGTTACTAATTAGTTTTTGTAGTTACTACAAAAAATTTGTAGTTAGTTTTATTCAGTGGCCTTGAATAACTACAACTACAAAAAAAACTAATTAGTAACTAATTAATAACTAAATCACAACCCTGTATATAACAATATATTTTAAATAACCGTAAATTAATCCGAATTATTTAGCTATAAAGCTTTTAATTTTCGTATACGATTAAATATAGTTATAATAAAATCGATCGTAATACGATTTATTATAAACCTAGTTTTATCGAAATTATAAATATATTTTTTTTAAATTTTATTTTTTATAATTATTTTTTATACAAAAACGAACTAAACGCGGTATTTAATTGAATTTTTATTTAAAACTCGTTAATAATTAATTTAACGATTAAATCGGGTTTTAAAGTTTATTTTTTTTATAAAGCGTTTTTCGCGTAATTTAAATAACCGGTTAGCTATATTTTTAACTACGCTATATTTAAATAAAAACGATCGATTAACTAAATTAATAATATATTATATAATTAATTTTTTTTTGGATTAAATTAATTTAAATTTCGGTAATCGTATTTCGGCAAATAGTATAAGACCATTCGTTCGTCAGATAAAAATTATATAAAACACGTTATATAGCTTAGTAGCGCGTCGGAAAAATAAACGAAGGTTATTTTTACAAGCTTGTAAAGCAAGCTGTATGTTGGCTTTTTTACAAAGTTTAGCTATTATTGCGAATAGAAAAATAAGGGATTTTATTATATGCGTACGAAGGTTTAGAAAAGTGGCCCATTTAATTCAGTGTTTTATCTAAGTGGGAGATACGTTAAGCTTTTAAAAAATTAAGTTTAAAATAAAAAATTAGCTTACGAATTAAATTTTCCTAAAATATTTAATATTTATTTTATTATTTTAATAATATAGCTATTGTTTATTAAAAAAAAAATTTTTTACTGTAAAATATTACCTTCAAATTTTACTAAAAATGATTAACACGATTTTTTTTTTTAAAAAAAAGGAAATTTTATAAAATCGAAGTTCTTTTTAATTATTATTTTAATCAAACGAAATTAAAGTACAATTATTTAGTTAAATAAAAAAAATATAATTACGAAAATAATTAATAAAAGTTTAAATAGTAATTACGTTATTTAAAAGTTTTATTAAATAAATATTAAATTAAAAAAAAGCTATTTATAGCAAAAATAATTAAATTTAAAATAATTAAACTAGTTAATTAATTTAAAAAAGGTCAGAAAAGGCTTAAAAAAAGTTTAATTTAGCTAAATAAATTTATTAAAAGTAATAATAAGCTTTTTATACGCCCGGTATTTAACATAATGTAATAAAAAAGGTCTAATAAAACTTATATATTATGTATAAACTAAATACGTTAATTGAATAAAAAAAAATGGGATATTTTATATATATTATAGAGATGTGTAAATATTCTCAGTTTTTTTTTTATCGCAATATAAAATATACTATACTACCCTAAGGATTTCTTTACCAATTAGTCATTAAACTCACTAAAATTGATTTAGTTAATTAATGATTAAAAAAGGACTAAAAACTAAAATCATTCATTATAACTCTACCTTATAATAAAAAAAATTAAGACTATGAAAAATAATAAAACAATAAAAAAAATAAAGTTTAAATTAAACTAAATATTTCAACAAATATATAAAATATTATACGAGAAAAAAATATTGCCTGTTTATTTTTAATAAACATTAATTTACTATTTTAATATATTTTAAAAAAATCGTATAATATAAACATAGCTTTTTATTATTTATTATAACAGTTATAAAGTAAATAATATTTAATATAATTACCGTTATATATTATTTTGCATTATTTTTTTTTAAAGAATGTCGCTAAATTTTGCAACATAAATTATAAACTTAGTTAACGTTATTATGTAAAATAAAGTTAATTATAAAACGAAAAATTTTTACTACATAAAAAGCAAAAAATTTCTAAATATTTAAACCCATAATTAAGTAATAAATTTATTAAAATAATAGTTATATAAAATTAAAAAAAAACTCGCGTTTAACATTATTAAATTTATAATAAACTTAGTTATAATATATGAACTTGTTAAAATAATACAAAAACGGTTAATAAATTAAATTTTAATTTATTTAAATGAATTATATATATTTTGGTTAAATTATTTGCATATATATATAAAAAAGTTTAAGAAAAAAATTTTTGGTTTAAAAAGCAGCAAATTATACATTAAAAATATTAAAATGATTAAAATGTGAGAACTATTGGCAGTTGGTTGCAATATCAGCCTTGTACAACCCTTGTTATGAAGCTATTATTACGTATGTATATAATTTCTTTTATTTTCTAGCTTGTACGCTAAGCAGAGTTTTTTTGAAAAGAGAACTTTGCTACGTACGATACTTTTTTTTTATTTTTTTTAGATAAATATACGTAATAGATACAGTATAATAAACTTATATTCTGTTTTGCGTATAAAACGTACGATATTGTATATAGCTTATTTAATATTGATTAGTATTATACGAAATCATAATATAGATTAGCAAAAGTAAAAACAGAAACATTACGAATTAAAAGCTTGATTTTTGTATCGTATTTTAATTTTTTTGCTGTATAACGCTATTTTTTTTAAATTAAAACTGTAAAAAACATCAAGGCGTTATATAAAACATTGCGAATGTCATTTTTTTAAATTAAAACTGCAAAAAGCATCGAAGTATTTTCGCGTTGTAAAAACAAAAAAAATAATAATTTTATTAACGTACGGTATTACTTTTTTTAAAATTAATACTGCAAAAAGCATTAAAGTATTATACGTTAGCAAAAAAAAAATAGTATATAATTATACTAAAATAGCTAGCCGTACAATAGTATAATATTTAAAATATTAAAAAGTATAGCTAGGCTGGCTATATCATAACTTTTAATTAGCTTTACATACAAAAAGATAACTATAGACTTAAGGCTATTTATTTATAACGTACGGAATTATTTCGACTTTAACTAATAAAAAATAAACGTCGACTTTAGCCGTATAATAGTTAAGCTATTAAATATTTAGTTAGCGTATTAAATTATTAAATACCGGCATTAAAAAAGCGTTGGACAAATATTTTAAAAAACGTACGTAAAAAATTTTGCAAAATAGACTATAAACTATTTTAACAAAATTAACGGAATTTTACGCTAAAATATATTATATATACTTAAACAAAAAAGCGTACGGCAAAAAACTAAAAAAGCAATTTAGGCAATAGCTTTAAAAAAAATCGTATAAAAAAATATAATTTCGTTAAAACCGATTTAAAACTTTTTTTAGTTTAGCATAATTTTAACTTTACTATACGAGTATTAATAGCTTTATTTATATTAAATAATTAGCTTCGAACAATTATTTATTTAACTATAACTTTTAGCTATAACGTATAAAGCGAAAATATATAGCTAAAGCTAACTTAAAACGTATATTTTTTAAACTTTAAACTGTAAGCTAACTAATATATTATACGACTAATTATTGAATATTAAAATATTTTTAAGCTAAAATACGGTTATATAATAAAGCCTAGCTATAAGCTTAATTTTTAGTTAATATATAAATACTTTGTTATTTATTATTTTTTTTAAACCTTTAAGCAGCCGAGCTATATTTATATAATACCGGACTTAGTTAATATTAGCTTATATATAGACTTGCTGCTAATAAAAAACGTACGGAACGGAATAATCCTTTCCGAAAAGTATACAATGTTTTAAAAGACTTAAAAAAAAGAGAAAAATTACTCGGGCAAGCTGTACGATTTGTTATATAATAAAGCAAAGTTATTTATAAATACGTGCCATTAGCTAAAGGTAGTAAAAAACTAATACTACGCTGTTTTTTTAATTATTTTTAAAAATAGCGCGAAAAATTATTATACGTATAACATTAACTTTGATTATACGTAAAGTAAAATTTACCGTACAATAAATATTTATTTTAATATAAATACAAACTATAGCTAATATTAAGCCGATTAAACTATTATTATTTTCGTACATATAAAAAACGAACATTTAAATTTACCGCTATACGAAATGCTAAATTTAATAATTAATAAGCTTTTAAAAGCATAATAAATATTTAATGCTAGTTATAGTAGTAAAATTTAATTTAATATAATAGTTATAAAAGCGTACGAAAAAGTACCAGAATTTAAAATAGCTTTTGTATTTTAAAAACTATTATGTAAAGCTTTTTTTTTAATTTACGAGCTTATATTTATATAGCTGTAAAAAAATTAGTAAAATATTTCGTATAAAAAAACAACGACGTTTATTTTATTAATAAAAAGTATAACTAAAACAATTGTACGAAAAGCTAACGGTTTCGATTTAAACATTAATTTTTAAATAAGTTTAACATACGGTAAAGCTTAGCATAATTTTTAAAATAATTTAGCCAAAATAATAGCCGTACGAGCAAAAAATGTTTTATATGCAAAAAAAAAAAGCTACTAGTTAATTGAATATATTTTTTAAAAACGATTTTGCGCGAAAAAAATATATTTTAATTTGTACGAAATATTTTATAATACTAAACTTACTTTTAATAAATTTTTAATATATTTAACGGAGTATAAAAAATATTTAAAATCGGACAATAGTAACGAAAATATCGATAAAAAAGTTAGCAGCTAAGTAATTTAATTTTTAATAAATAATACGTTTATATTATATAATAAGCGAAAATATTTAAAATTGCAAAAAAAACTTTTCGGCTAATTAATTTTGTTTTAAATAATTAATATTATATAAAATACTAAAAAAAAACTATAAAACACCGGCGCGTTTAACTATTTAATAGTAAAAAAAAATATAACTAAAAGTTTACTTTAAAAAATTTTTTTGTACAAAAGTTAATTAGATTTTTAAAAACGTATATATTAAGTTTAACAACAGCGATATTTTAACCGCTATAAATATTATGCGAATAAACAATTTATTTAGCATAATTATTTATTATATTTTAAATAGCTTTACTTTTTTTTGGTTTTTTTAAAAAAAACGCCGGTTGTTTAAAAATATATTTTAATAATATTAAAAACGTTATTGTACAAAAAGACGGAAAAACGATTTTAGTTGTAAAAAAATAAAAACTTTTTTTTTTAACATTAGCTTATACAAGGCCGGAATTTATTTTACAAAGGCAAAATTACGACGGCTATACCGTTATTTTAAATATTTTTGTATAAAAAAGCTATATAATATATTTTGTCGTATAAAATATAAAATTAACTATTAAATTTTATTATTATTATTAAACGTATAATTAAACATTTTAACGTTTTAAATTTTCGATTAAAAACGACTGCAATTTTAATTATAAAATTATAATTAATATTGTATAAATAAATAATAAACAGGTTTTTTATATTATTAATATAGTTACGTTTTTTTAAACCGCAACTTTTTTAAAGTTTATATCGGCGCTTAATATTTAAAAAACGTTATATAAATATTAAATAAATATAACACATCTCCCACTTGGATAGGCTACCCAATTGAATAGGCCACTTTCCAGACCTTCGTACGTATATTCGCAAATCATCTAACAACAACATACCCGATCAATTTAAACTAGTTAAATTTTTATTCGCTAGACCTGTTTATACTATTTCGACAAGTTCGCGTATTATAGTTACGTTTATTACAAGTTTTATAACACCCGACGCGAGTCTTTTTTCCGCTCGTACGACGAACGAACCGACAAATAACCTGACGAACAAACCGAAAATATAAACAATTAATTCGAATTAATAAAATTCTTATTCGCTAAACTTATTTATACTATTCTGATAAGTTTACGTATTATAGCTACGCTTATTGCAAGTTTTATAGTATTTAACGCAAATTTCGACGCAAATTTTAACGCAAGCTTTCGTACAATAAACAAACCGATAAACGAGCCGATAAATCTACATAACTACGCTTTTTAACGTTTATAAAGCCCGTAAAGCCCGTAAATTCTTTGCTTTTTATATAATAAACAATTATTCGGTTTATATAAGTTTATCGGTTCGTTTATCGGTTCGTTCGTTCGGCTATTCGTCGGTTCGTTCGTCGTATAAGCGGAAAAAAAACTCGCGTCAAGTGCTATAAAACTTATAGCAAAAATAGCTATAATGCGCAAACTTATCGAAATAATATAAATAGGTCTAGCGAATAAAAATTTAACTAGTTTAAATTAATCGGGTATATTATTGTTAAACGATTTGTAAATATACGTACAAAGGTCTGGAAAATGGCCCATTCAATTAAGTGGCCTATCCAAGTGGAAGATGGGTTATATTAAAAACTTTTTAACTATATTATATATAACCCCGGCATTAACTTTTCGTTTAAAAAATTTAAAAACTAAGCAAAAATTATAAACTTTTAATATTGCGTAATATTTATAAAAATATATTAAGCGATTAATAAAGTCGGAAAAGTATACATACTATTCCGCTGTACGTACAATATATTTAAAATAAAACTAAATTACTGTATAAACAATAAGTTAATTTTATAAATAGCAATAAAAGCTTTAAACGATATAGCTAGTTTAAATAGTTTTGTATTAATTTTATTAGTTTTCGGGATATATTTTAAAATTAAGTAAAATTTATTTTTTTCGCTAAATATTATATAAAAAGCTAAAGTGATTAAAAAAGCTGTGCAAATATTACGTAAAAAAAAAAGCAAAAGTCGAAGTTGATCGTATAATTTATTAGCGTAACAAATTTATAACGTACGACGTATTATCGTTATTTTTACGAAGCAAAATTTTAATATAGCGCGAAAAAAAAGGCTAAAAAAAGCTATACAAAATTTAATTAATTAAAAAAACTAATATAATTATCGATTTTATAAACGGCTTTATTTATTTTCGTTATACGTAAATTAAGCTATATTATTATACGATTATTAAACCGGTTTAAAAAAATAAGAAAAAATAGCAAATAAAATATAGGTTATTTAATATTTAATTATATAAAAAAAAAAACGAAGACGTTTTTATTAAATAATAAACTATTACTAAGCTTTTATATAATAAATTAGCTAATTATATTTAACTTTTAAAAAAAGGTAAGACTATATTTTAGCGGTTAAATTATGCGAAAATAGCGTAATTATAATATTTAAAATTTTATTTAAAAAATCGGACGTTATTAAAATTAATAACTTCGTCGCGCGAAAAATATTTAAGTTCGTAAAATACGACTTAATTAAATATAATAACGTATATATTTTTAAATCTCGTTTTATACGGAAAGTTAAAAAATAAATAACTAAGCCGTATAAAAAATCTTAATTAGTTATATAAAGCTATAAAAATTTAAAAAAAAAACAGTGCTTACGTAATTGTTTATAATTTAGTAAATAAGCTAAAAGCTTTTTTTCGTATTAAAACTTTCGCTAATACGAGATTTTTAAGCTTTAAGTAAACTGCAAAATATTATTTAAGCGTATGTATAGTTAAAAAATAAACTAGTTAAAAAAATATTTATATAATTATTTTGAAAATTAAAAGCAAAATATTTAAAAAAAAACTATTTTATAAATCGTACGACCGTTATACGGTTTAGTAAAATTAAAGTTTTATTAGTTTAAAATTTACTATTAATATTATCGCGAAAAACTAGGTATAATCATATTTACGTATAATTTATATTTTTTATTTACAAAAAAATCGTCGTACGACTTTAGTATAATAAAATTTTAAACGGACGATATTTTTAGCTTTATAATATTTAGTTTTTCGGCTATAAAAAAGCATAAATTTTAATAAATTAAATTTTGTATAAAGTTTAAAAAAAACGTTGCAGTTAAATTATTTTATTATTTAAAAGTAATATAATTGTAATTTAAAAAATTTAAGCTAAAAAGTTAGTTTTAGTTAATTTTTACGCAAAAAATATTATTTAATAATATATTTTATAATAAGTATAAAACGTATATATTAGTACTATTTATTAATTAAAAACGGCGTATAATTTTTTAATAGCTATTTAAATTATAAATTTTACGTTATACGATATAAAAACTTTAAACTAAAAAATTAAATAGTAAATAAATAGCTTAAACTGTGGCTTAATTTTTATATTATTAAATTTACGCTGTATAAAATTGTTTATATTTATAAACGGATCGTTTATTAATAATATAAATATAATTTTTTAGCTAAAATTTATAATCGTATTAACTATTAATAACGTATAAAAAAAAGTTTAAATTTTAAAATTAAAAGCAATATTTTATATTAAAATTTTAGCAAATATAAAAAAATAATTAAAAGCGTATTAGTTAATAAATTATACAGCATAGTTAATAAATTTAATAGCGCAATAGTTTTACGTATAATAATTTAAAAAATTATAGCTATATTAAATTTGCTATATATTTTAGCCGACGCGTTACTTAAAAAAACGCTAAACTAAGCATTAAAAACTTTAATATTTATAAATATATTTATTATATAAATAAAAATGTATATAAAACAAATTTAACAGTTTACGTATAGCTATTACGAAAAAAAAAAGTACGTAAAAAAATAATAATATATAATATATATATTAATTCGAAAAATAACAAAAAACAACGCAACTTTTTTTATACTTTTTTATTTTTAAACTTTAAGCAACTTTATTTTTTTATCGTATATTTAATATTTTTCTTATATAATATTTTTACTAGCGATAATTATAATAAGCGCTGTATAAACGTTAAACGTACGTTACGTAAGCGCTATTTTAAAAACCCGTAATACGACGATAGCTACGGAAAAAAAAACTATTTCGATTAGCATACGCGTTTTAATTACAAAACGCTACAATAGTATTACGCGATTAAATAAATATTATACGGAAATATTTTTCGCGCCGGAAGATTTTCGCTATTTATTTGTATAACGGCTCGTTTGCAAAAAGCTAAATTTAAATATTAACTAACGGTAAAGCGGTAATAGCATTTTTATCGGCTTACGTACAGTAAATAACTAAGTTAACAACGTATAAAACTGTAAACGCATAACCGAAAAATATATATATATATACGTTAACGTATAACGTTAAAAAAAAACGACGATTAGCAAGATCGTTAATAAATAATTATATAATATTTAAGCTTTATCGGTATTAATAATTTAAAATAGGCGATTGTTATTGCTAACTAATTAAATAGTAGTTATCTTACGTATATATATATATACGCATAAAAAAGATAAAAAAAAAAGAAACAAAAAATAAAAAACAGCTAAAAATTCAAGCGATATTTATACTTTTGCGCAATTATTTACTTTACGTATAAAAAACTAATTTTTTTATACGGTAAATTATTTATTTATACGCATAGTTATATATTTAATAAATTATAAGTTTATACTATAGTACGAAAACTTTACTTTTAATTTAACTAAATAAAACTAATAAGCACTGGACTAATATTTTTTATTTTAATTAACTTAAAAATATAACAGCTATTAAATAACTTTTTTTTTTTTTTTTTTTTTTGGCTAACTAGACTTTTTGCGCGAAACTAAGCAAACAATATTAACGTATTATATAATTAAAATAGCGGTATATATTATTTATATCGTATAGAAAAAAAAGAATTTTAAGCTTTATAGCTTAAAGCGGTGTAAAAAATATCTCGCGCGAATTATTTACTAACCGTATAAATAAATAAATAACGTATAAAGCGGAATTGTAACTAAAAAAAAAAATTAGCTAATATTAAAACTATTAATAATTAGTTGCAACATTAGCTTTATATAACTTTTATTATAAAGCTATTATTACGTATATATATAATTTCTTTTATTTTTTAGCTTGTACGCTAAGCAGAGTTTTTTTTAAAAGAGAACTTTGCTGCGTACAATACTTTTCTTTTTTTCTTTTAAATAGATATACGCAATAGACATAATATAATAAACCTGTATTTTGTTCCGCATATAAAACGTACGATATCGTACACAGCCCATTTAACATAAAAAGCTATATTTATTAACTTATTTTAATTTATTATAAAAAAATAGTAATACTTTACTATATTAGTACTTAAAATTAAGTACTAGTATAAATACTATTTATAGTACTACTATATATAGTCCTTATACTACAGTACTAATTATCAACCCTGGGTGAGAGGAAACAACTATACTTTCAGCTTCGTTTAAGTAGTTATTGACCTTCTTTTGTTTACCATATAATTCATGTGTTATCTTGAAAATAGCTCCTCGGCAATGAAACATGCACTTGTTGCGACACTTCTTATTCCAGTACGCTCCAGGCATTCTATCATATACCTGACAGTAATCATATACAGGAGGAGCCACATGCTATGGGGAAACGTAACTAGCTACCTTCTACAGGTTCACGACTTGCCGCACGTGAAACGGATGACCAATATTAACAAAAATCCTTTGAACATTACCAATCGATATCGCTTCGAGAAGGCGTGTTCGGCTTAATCGGCGCTGCCGGTGTTAGATCTTCCTGTGTAGATGTGTCGTTGTTTCCAAGAATGGGCAGTAATTGATCAAGATGCCATATACTGGCCTCATTACAGACAATTCGGTTCCACTTGAGTATCAAGGGGTGTTGGTCCGCAACGTCTTGGTTAGTTACCTCGCCATTCCTATATGAGGCTTCGACTGAGTACCTCACGTCGCCATTTGGTGCCCAGAACTCAGGAGTGAAGATGCTCTCGAGGCTTAGGTCGAGTGCGGCTTGAGACAGGAGACGGTTCGCACGCACAGATTCTTCGGTGGGGCCAGTTTCCGCTAGAGCAGTACTGATACCCTCGAGGACACCAAGAAGTGCGCCGGCTTTAAGGCCGATGTTGGCACCTAGAGTGAACCCCTCATCGAAGCCACCCTGGATGCTTGCGGCTTTACCGGCCGTGATGCCTTCACGGTACCCCGTAGTAGTATGCTGAGCCTGGAGTCTTCTGGTGTCAAGTGTCATGTCATGGTTGTCAGGCACTGGCGCAGGTGGCCCGTGGACCGATGATTCGGGGTCCGGCCCAAATACATCGTCTAGAGGGTCGTATAAACTAGGCACGGGTAGGCTTGCTGGGGCCATGTGTACCGGGTATATTGGAAAGCCGAGGTCGTCGCCATAGGGCTCGCGTGGCGGTGGTAGATGCATGCAGTTTCGGTTTTCCCCCTTTGGTCCGAATGCCTGACGGCCGTTGCTGTATTGGCGATGTTATGGTGTAAAAACTCAGTCAAAAAGTGTGATGAAGTGGAGTAACTGATTAAGTAATTAAGCTTCCCTTGTGACTTCGCGGGGGATGATTCCATTGGGATGGTTCCATTTCCCAGAAGGGCCCACTACATGCATACTGTGCAGATACACCAATGCAAATACTGTACCGCCTCCTTTCTTATGCACCTGCTTTGTAGGTATAACCTCCTTGTGTTTTACTTCAGTCTAAGGACTTTCGCCAAGGACATTATCTATATTTCCCATCATGTCCATTCCTATCTCCCCTTTTCGGCGTCACAGAAGTATAGAACAGGAAAGAGTCTTCGTCTGGTGTCAAAATACTCCTTTCACTTCCTCAGACCTGTTATGGGCCGGCCTTTTGTGAACTCATCGCCTGTTCACAATATCCACGGATGAGGTCACGGGGCAACCTTTAATGGAATTTATACGCATTGCTCTGGTTTCCTAATCACCCCCGGTGTTAGGTTAGCCGCGCAATACCATACCGAGAAAGATATCGTTTGTTCGTCGAGCTCATCCCAGCGACCTGTAAGCCCATAAGATCTCCCCGTTCGGCACTAACTACGTATGGTATGTAAAAACGGCATCTATAGGTATGTGGCTGTCGCCAAATAAAAGATTATGATATTTGAGTAGTTTTCGTTTTGGTCCTAATGCACAACTTGATGGACTACAGCTTGGGTTATCTACCGAAATGCACGAGCTGTAATTAACAACCAGCCACGATCAAAGAACGTTATGCCGAAAGAGATGCCCAATCATCAAGTGGGTGATATTAGACGAATCTATGTAGCTCTTTACGACTTCTTGTACTGCAAGCATTTCGCCCAAGCTAACACGATTAAACCGGGATCCCATAGCTATGATACAGATTTTACATTCATAATGCATTATGGTCCTCACGGCCTACTCCTCAACGGCCATAAATAATAGTGATACAGGGAGCCTACAATAGCATACCGAGTGCCAGCAGGTCGGGAGCCCTTACGACTGAGTATCTAAGGGTTAAACTTTCGGCCAGCTTAATGGCCACGATGTTGCTGACTTCTCTCACAGGTTACACGATATACTCGTCCCCCTTTTCACCCAGAACAGCATACGGCAAACCGAGCGTTGTCACGACACCGCTACTCGATGACGAACGCTGGGGATTCGGCCCTAGGCAGTATTCTTGCCCCGTCTGTTTCTTCGCCGTAAGCCGGCTAGCCACTACCGCCGTCGGTACTACAATAGTACGGTGGTTGCAACAGACTTTTATCTAGCAGTGTGGCTCCGAATTTACCCAGCTCGGCTACCACCGTGCTAATGGTCAATACTAGAAAGAGACGGGGAATACGAAGGGACCAGCCCTGGTTGATATTGTGTTCTTCGTGTTAACTGATTTTTCTCGAATCAGATGCGGATCGAAGAAAATCAGGAAAGCCTCACGATATGAAGGTTGTCGTTGAACCTCGTCAAGCGTGGCGGTGTGTCACTTTAATATATCTGTGCCACTTAGTTGGCCCGCCTATGGCTCGCATATTAGATATTACAGTTCCCATCCTCTTACAATAAGAGAGGAAATTGTCAATAAAAATTCAGTAGTAGGTGCTTTTGCACCCACAGCGAAGCTTTCTAGCCACCTAAAGTGAGGTTAATTATCCTTCACCATCAATCGCGTACAGCATCGTAACTCCAATCTTTCGGTATCGCCTTGCCGTGCGCACTGGTAAGTAGTGATCCGGATACAATGATAATATTTTGCCAACGCTTGTATGCGACTACGCTGCTAGCAAGTTTGTATTCTCACTAATCAGGTTCTGTCCCATAATCGTCCATACCTGTCAACAGTATGCTAGGTGTGCTATTTTGCACAGCCAGGGATGCTGATACTATTGACACCTACTTATATAACTCAAGATATCCATCCAGGAAATCAAGGGATCTCGTTATTGTCACTGCTCCTAGAGACAGCTAACTCATATTGACGATAGATACAGGCAAGCCCTAGGTGCCACACTATAGCTTCCTGAACAATGGCAAAGGTACGCAGCCTGATTGGCATGTCGGATTAGCGTAATGAATGAGCATATTCCTACAGTCTCCACGATCAAAGCACTCCCCAGTCTGGGGTTTCTGACGAAGACCGTGTCAGCATGTCATCTGCTCGATGGCCTGTTTGGAGCAAGTGCGAATGGGCTACGTCATACCCCGAATCTGGGCATAAGAAAATGCCTCTGCAAATGTTTGGGGGAAAAATACCTAGTCGTAATTCAGACGGTCCTCAGAACGGGCATGCCTGCGTTACAGTACTTGTTGACTTACTATCATTAAGAGTGATACCTTTAGCTGACGAGTGCTGGCCGAGTTACTTATCCTAGAAATACTAGCCACACTATAGTGCTCGAAAGGCAGAGGCAAAGTGACCGAAGCGCTTTAGCGTCCCAAGAGCCAGTGAGAGAGTTATTTATACGGGAGACCAAGAACTGGTACCGAAGAGCGTATTCTATAAGTATAGTTTCTAGCGAGAAGTGCGTCTTCTCGGGGTGTATTTCATTGAGATCATGCTCATCCCTGCATATTTTAGTATAATATCGTAACAGCTTCCCAACGCATATCGCTAGCATTGAAGATGTCTGGCCAAATCCACAGAATCACCATGTTTAAGCTACCCAGCCCAGAAGGCCAAGAGAAGCTCATTGAGGCTTACAATGAACTTATCAAGCAATCAAAAAAGGTTCGTCGTCTATATAGTGGTTTTTTGTATTATTTTCTTATTAAAACAAAACTGGGACCTTCGAGCAGCTGTTATCATATATGATCTACACGCGAAGCTGTCCGAACACTGCCCCTTCCTACGTTACAGCCCACTCTAGCTTCGTGTGCCATACTTATGTATGCTTTTCGGTAGGAGGATGGAAAACCCTACATCCTTTCCATGACTACAGGAAAAGTGATGGAGGACCCACGATCACAAAGCTGGACAGTGGTCAACAAGGCCGAGTTCGCCAGTATGGACGACATGCGCTACTACGACGAGCAGTGTAAAGCACAAGCGGAACTCAAGGCGAAAGCCAAAACGTTCGGTATCTCTGGCGGACCTCAGGGCATTATGACAGTATATTTTCAGGATGATGCTATGCTATGATTAAGGGTGAGCATCTCATGTCGGCAATGCGATTGGAATCATAGGGGCGAGTTAGCGCTGAGGCTATTTCCCTATGTTCAATTCAAAAGGTGGATGATGACGACCTTCATGCATATGAACCCAGCTATAACTTCATCACATACCACACAAAATAAAAACGAAACAAAGAACAGTCCGTGGCAGACTATACTCCCAGCGGTAATCTACGATCTGAACTTGCTACTAGCTTCAACGAAGCTCATCCCCTTCTTGATCTCTGCTGCCATCTTCCCATCGGCCTTCCACAATAGACATGTTAGTCATACATGCCCACCCGAGTGAAGAATGTGGAAAAGAAAAGAAAAGATACCAATAGGGAGGTGTACTTCCCCTGTAGGCCTGCTGAAGGACAAAGGAGAGTACCGGGCCTACCTCAACTTGTTTCTGCATGAGCGGCAGTGCTTTCTCAGCCAGCTCAACCGGCAAGACCACGACGCCGTTGAGGTCAGCAATCAAGTAGTCGCCGGGCCGGATCTCCATATCCTGCTCGTCCGTCTGTAACTTGACGGGCACATTGACGGCTGTGACTTTGAGCAACTCGGCGGGCGGCGCTGTGCCTACGTCTCGAGCAAATATCTGTTTCTTCTGTTAAAATATCGAGGTTAACCGGTAGTGGTAGTAGCGGTCCCTTACCGGGTAGGCCAGCTCTCGCTGCTCTTCGAGATCACGAAAGCGGCCGTCGATGACGGAGCCAACGGCGCCCAAGGCCTGGGCACGTGTCGACATGAGGCCACCATAGACAGCATTGGGCGTTTTAGGAGGGCAGGATACAAAGATTACAGCCCCTCTGGGGACACAATCAATCTTTGACATGTGAAATGGTCAGCAAGGACAGAGAGGGGGGCGTAAAGGTGCGATCAGTGTTCATGTAGAATAATGGAGGGACGCGTACGTAGTGGCTTGGGTACTTGGGCGCTGGGTCGTTGAGAGGCACGTATTTGACAGTATAAACAGGACCGACAATCTTGGTAGGGCCGTTCTGACGGAGAGGCGACCACATGGTCAGACCGGACAGAAATCCGCCATTGCGGTATTTCATCTTGCAAAGTGCATCCGACACATCGCATCTACATGGAGAGTGCGTGAGCGGTGCGTTTTGGATGCTCTTACTTTCTCTATTCGACCTACGTTGTGTAGTTCTGGAGCACTCTCACGATGGGGTCTTGCGAGTCGGTCATTTTGGTAATTTGTTAAGCCGGAATTGTGTTGTTGGGATGGGTGATTGAGGCTAATGAGAATATCCCGAAGATATGTGGGAGGAATGGCACATTCTTAGAGGTACGAGAGATCACGGTGCGTCTGGAGAAGACTCGCGACAGGTAAGGGGGCTATGGGTCGACCATAACGGGGCATAGACTTTTCGACATACATACAAACTGACCTGCATGTACCTCCCTATCTACTACAACATAAGCCAGGTTGGATCTCTGTTTAACCTCACACGTAGGTAACATAACGATGTATTGAACGATGTATCTGCACCTCCAGGTACTGGTACCCGTAGTAATGGTGCACTATTGACTTAACACAAAAACTGAGTAACTCCATCCTTTCACATGCTGCGCTCTTTTTAGTTGGTATAGTACACTAAAGCCCATCCGCCCCATAGCCACATTCGTATGTTTTACGCCGTCAGCGAAGCTAGTGTCGGTAATTAACAGGGCTAGATGAATCATAGACTTGTGACATGGTTATAGGATAATTTATTGATATTCCTCGGTTCATGGAGGGGGGCGAATGCAGGCTTTAGGCGCCTACATTTGCGGCAATATATTGTGGCAGCCCTTCTTCCTAGTCCGTCGCACAGTCTTGGTTGCTTATATGGCCATCAATAAGAAGCAAGCTTAGGCAAACAGGTTCTTATCACCGTACTGGCAATGTCATAGACTGTAGAGTTCTATGGATTGGATGGTTGCACGCAGCGGTACGGGACGGCGACACCCATTGCATGCTCACGTAAGAGCCTCAAGGTTGATGTTGGAGCTAGCGTATGTTTTTTCGACGTCGCTAAGGTCTTCCTTGGCTTTCATCCTATCGACTGAATCGTCACTCGAACAGAAGTACAGGGTTTTCTCGGAAGCCTCCACTCGAAGGTGCATTAGATAGGGACACGGCATACACGGCCGCGTTTGTGTGCCTTGCTTCAGACAACCATTTATGTGCACGGCGGCACCGTCTCTTCCATACGACATCTTGGTCCGCAAACATTGAATCGTAGAAAAACGCTACTCATAATCTCGGCGATCTCTACATACCACGTACATGTCCTGTGCCAGCCCCAGGAACCCGAGGTGTTCCAACATGTATTGTTGCTATCAGATTCTATCCAATAGGATAGTCGCGATTTTCACCTTATGATACCAGCGTGTCGGGGCCACATGCGAACCGTTAGTACCTATGCCTAACAATAAAGCCTCCTAACCAACCAATCTGATGAAAGAGCGGCATGGCGAGTCGAAGCACCACCTCTCAGTGGTAGTCGGTAAGTTCATTCAACTCCGTCTCACCCTGCTCCGTTCCCAAGGCTTCCTTTGCCGACGGGATGTTAGGCATGGGCGGGGGCTGCCTCTCGTACGCAAAGCAGCTAGTGATGACGCCGATGACAGCTACTCCAATCATGACGTTAATGTCATCCGTAAACGCCGAGGCATACACCGACTTGACCAACAGCTGGAGGTCAGGCGGTAGCCATGGTGCAATGGTTGGGCTGTGATGAAGCGCTGCCAGGTCATCTGGATCCATCCTTCCCCCCAAGTCCTCCGCCACTTTGGCATTGAATATGATACTGCAGATAGCAATTCCAATGCTTCCGCCGAGGACACGGGCCTGTGCAACGGCGCCCTGGGCCACGGCGAGGTCGGCTCGATGGGACTGTATCGACGCCATTATGGTCGCGGCGCCGAGGGAAAGTCCCACGCCCAGGCCGAGAAGCACCTGAAACCCATACTGTGCCTTGATCTCTGTCGTAATGTTGCTTAATGTTGACATGAGGCCGACGCCTAGGAGTTGGAAGCAATGAGCGGCGAGAAGGGTCCAGGACGTGTTGTTGCGCTGGCGAGAGACGGCCCCGGCGAAGAACGCGCCAAGAGAGGTGGCACCTAGCATCGGAAGCAGGTGGATTCCTGAGTAGAGAGCGTTGTCCCCATTGACAATTTGGAAGCGCTCAGGTAGGATTATCAAGATGGACAGGTAGATAAAACCGGTACAGAAAGTGCATCTGTCCGCGTCAGTTTCAGCAGCATGATGGAGGAAAGGGGAGCAGGCTACACACATGACACAAGCAGAATAAACTCGTCCCAAGACCAGCCGAAGCGGAAGGACGGGCTCGATGATGGTATGTCGTCTCATGCCTAGAAGGAGCTCCCAAGCAACAAAGCCTAGCCAGCTGAGAGTAGAAACGACCAAGGCCAGGACAATGACCGGGTGGTTCCAGGCAAAGCTGTACGCCCCGGCCTCCTGAAGCGCGAAGACCAATAACGTGCAAGCAGCCACGATCAATACGTTCCCTAGGAAATCAATGCGTCGTATAGCATCCAATCCACGTGGTCTTCGTCCAGCACTGGCGGGCCAAGTAAAATATAGGCCAACAACGAGTACAACACCAAATGGAACACTGCGAGAGGCTGTTAGCAGAAAACCAAAGAGAACAAAGCCACATGGACTAAGAGAATTATTCGTTGGCGTACTTGATCCAGAAGATCCACCTCCACGTCGTTGTAGATGAGATGACGCCTCCTAGGACCGGGCCAAGCACAAAAGAAACGGCGAGGGTAAGGCCAACTAAGGCTCCCATGAGACTTGGCTTATGGACAGGCCCGACTTCGAACAGAGCGATCTGGCCTAGACTATAGAGCCCGGAGCCTCCCATGCCCTGAAAAGCACGGCAGATGATGCTGCGAGACAGTTAGTGCACAAGCCAGCTCGACCAAGATAGGCCGACCATACGTACAGCTGTGTCATGGTGGCTGCAAGGCCACATCCAATCGAAAACCCGGCAAATAAGATCCAAGCGACGCATATAGTATCCCGGCGACCGTAGATGTCACTCAGTTTCGCAAAGCCGATGGCCAGACCTAAGTAAGCCAGAAGGTAAGAAAGTACAACCCATGGAGCATGGAGAAAGTCTTGAAGGTCAATAGAGATGGTAACCAGGGACGTCGAGACGATAGAAGCATCCAGGCTCGAAAAAAGAAGCCCGAGAAGCAGACTAGGCAACGAAGTGGGCGTTAGGACATCTCTATGGGACTGAAGGGGCGGGAAAGGTTTTCGATATCTCACATTGCTACCAGCATGGTTTGGCGCCAGCCACCAACATCATGTTGATACGACATTGCTGAGGCTTGGTGAGATGAGCAATCCAGCTCAATCGAGGAGATCTAGAATTGGCAGGAGGCAGGTAACGCAGAACAAACCGTCAAAATAAAGAAGGAATCGAGCTGACTTGTGTGTGGAGGTGTGATTCTCGGTAAGGGGTGTCAAGAGCAAAAGGTTCTCTGAATGAATCGAACGTGGGTGACGCCCCGATTCTTAGTGCTGAGGAACTTTGATGCCTCCTCGAATGATGCCGCAGAGGTCTAGAGAGGTCTGCATAGCGGTGATGCGTTCTTTCAGAAACATGAACGGAAAGCGGATCTTGTGCAAGCGGCTCCTGTTCACTGGTGATCAGCAACGCTCTGTCTAGTATGGACTTGCCGGACTGGCCGGGAGACTACCTACCACTCTCGGACGCGATGCGTAACCCCCAACTTCCCTAAGTCATCTCCTGTGATACATTAAGCTTCCGGGCGGTAATAGGTACGTTGCCTCTTTCCAAGTGCAAGCGTGCGGCACGGCAAGCTCGACGTGGTATCGATTTGAGGTCTTGGAAGAAGTCATGGGTGACTCGACCTGTTTTGCAGTTGCTTCCTCTCCCGGTCCTCGGGCTGTTCTTTATCTCTGAAGCACCTGTTGGTTCAGTGCATAGGTTTATGTCTAGTACCATTGACACCGCGGTGTCAAAGTCTCTTCTCCGCAGTCGAACATGGTTAGTCCATTTGCTCTCTTCCTCCTCATCTGCGGGTGTGCAAGTCGTGTGCGCTTGTCTCTGACTCGTCCACTGCCAAGTTTCACGACAAGACAACATCAACACGAGGTTTGGCCAAACACAATAGAGGACAAGAGCGAGCCAGGAAGAGAGCACGTGTCAGAGGGCATTGAATTGTAGATGACAGTAAATGCATCCGACCCGTTCACCCCCCGGAACAACTGATCTGTCGGTTACAATACTCTCGGTCTGATAGCATGTCTCTCTTTGCAAGCTGTCTCGGGAGTGTTGCACAGGTACGACCTGATGGTGCCCATTTGCAGATTGAGTATCGGGTTCACGAGCTTGATCTTGGTGGTACTAGATGCCTCTAATATCTCACTCTGGTGTATGCTATCGGCCGCTTTATACCAAAGATCAACTCTGTTACTCTGCATGTTTGCGTACAGATGAAATAAGCGGCCCGTTATTGCTACTGCGTTGTGCGTATTTCTGCCTCTTTCTAGAGAGCCGCGAAAGTTCGGCAGAGGATACGAGAGATTACGCAGCGTAAAATAACCGCGAGTCTGGCTGGCAAATGATTATTCGTACGACAATATCACAAGAAGTTCTACCTTTATATGCCCCTACATAGAGCGATCCAGGTAGTCACATCAAAAGTGTCTGGCCTGCCAGGGAAAACATACACTGCGAAGTATAAATTGCGAGGGACGAGAACTAATACTATTATCTGCATATGACTCTAGCTCATCTCGAGGTTCACAGAGTGTTACTTATTTCATCTCGCTTCATAACTCACAGTCTATACATTACAGTCTATAGCGGAATTGAGTTATGATAGTGGTGTGTGTGTGTGTGTGTGTGTGTGTGTGTGTGTGTGTAATGTTGCAAGTGCGTCGTCGCGCCAAGATGAGAGGTAGTTCGAGTGTTCATCTTATTCTTACAAGTGGATGAAATTTCGTAAATCGTCATTTAGTAGAGAAGGCATTTCTGCTAGTGTTGAAGCCTTGGGGGAAATAGGACTAGGAGAAACAAAACAATTGCGATCGCGTTATAATGTAAAGTACGCTTCCACCCTCGGCTCTGCGCGCCTCTTCTGGCATCCTAAGTATCCGGCAACTGGCGGCGCTAACATCGAGATAGGGGCGTATAGGAGACCCTCACAGCTGTGCCTTCTTGTCCTTTGCTGAGAAGGCTTGAGAGTTTGTTGTGATAAAAGCTGGCATATTTCCTGGCATTCAATTTTGTTGGTGTTTTAATGTATATTTTCAACACTTGCAGCTAACACCTGGATTCGATACCATTCACTAACACCTTCTACCACCAACGACCACTTTTATAAGCCGGAACCACACCATTCAAAGGCCTGGAAATAGCTAGCATTCATACCAATTGACTCCGAACAATTAGAGAAGTGGCTAACGCACTAAATTTAGCACAAAAGCTTTACTCTGGAGAAAGCAATAAAATCTATCAAACGGCATATTGGTGTGGGCTAGTCAGAGACTGCCAGGGCTGTAGAGTCTGTCAATCTTGCTGGTAAACCGTTCGGGCCGGGGGGTGCCCCAATAACCAAACTTGGGTGTTTCTTATAGAGATCCAATCACGCCTTCGCTAAAGTATGGGGTGGCTTGGAGAGAAATGACTCAGCGTGCTCAGCCTGGAGTACCTACCATACTTTATCCAAGATCTTACCTAAGGTACTGTACCCCGAGGCTTTTGGCTTGCACTTGAAGGTAGTGAGTGAACTACATGTAGCCTATGGGGTGGCTTGGGACCCCTCGGAAAATGAGAGGTGCGGGAGGCAAAGGCGTTATGGCTTATGGAGACTAGAAACAAGGATCTGGTTATTCGTTCATTCAGCTGCCAAGTGCCCAGCGAAAATACGAGACATAGTCATTAAGAGTCGTTTTTACTTTTTCATCTTGGCTAACACTCGACACTTGACCTCAACGAAGGGCTGTCATTATAACACGAAGACATGGCGTTGATCAGTAAATCCGACGCCTCTTGTCCCCACCAGTAGAGTAATGTTAGTATATACAGAAGTATACGACAGCTCATAGAAGTGAATAAAACCATTAGTCTACCAGAGTAGAACAATTCCTTTACATATTTTCAAGCACATGTAATATTGCCTGCCACGCTAGTGTTGCATCGGTGCAACCCTTACCTTCAATCTCTACTATCCATTATGTATACTGTAATTTATCCTATGAGTGCCTTAGGTTTGAAGAGCACATAATGTAGTACCTCCAGGTAACGATCCAATTACCTTGAACATACCTAACATATAGAATAGTGCTGTGACCGCGACAGATGCGCGCGCACCTACAGAAGGTACTAATAAGCTGGTTTCCAGCAACGTGAATTGGCTATTGGTCCCCGAACGACATGGGCGCTAAATATATGGCCCTACGGGAAGGGCATATTCGAACTTCCCTACTTGTACAGAAATCTTTCCTGGGGCTGGCTCTGCATTGATAAAGCGGCGGTTGGGGCGATCCCCCCGCAAATTGCATTCCCCATGAAGAGCAACGGATTTCGTCGAATTTGGAGGCCAGACTCTCTTCTAGCTAATTGGCGGGACTGGAACTAGGGAAGATTGGCCTGGCTGCCAAGTCAAGCTAGTGCGAATGGAGAGCTCTTAAATGATAGTCGGGACTGTCCATCCCAGCCTTTGCTAGAGTCTCGACGTGGCGCAACAAAAACTTAAGTACTAAGCAGCCAGAGGCGGGCAGCAGTTTAAGCTATGCGTACCTACCTTAGGCAGGCGTGCTGGTGGATACTTTAAGTATGCCTTGTGCAGCTGAGGCCGGTATTATATTAGCTGACTGTCACCGCAAAACGCACATTCCACACCAGATAACCACTTTGAAAGCCAATTCATATCTAAAAATAGCTGGTCAAAGCAAGAGACCAGTATACAGGCTTTCATATACGTAAATACCAGCAAAAACAATGTTAAAAATAACACCAGTATCGTTATTTTCAGGTATGAACTGGTTTTAAAAGTGATTATTTGGTATGGAATGTATAGGTATTATATGGTGTTAGTTGATATGATCAGTCATACCCGCCCCCCGGCAACTACCTAAGTACTTCTTCTACGGTACAGATTGTGACCTCCAGCTAGCAAACCGCTGTAGTTACTTGTAAGGTAGTAGCTTTCGTTCTATTGATTTATTATTTGCCTCCTCCTCCTCCTCCTCCTCCTCCTCATTCGTCTGTTGCCTTTTGGGCCTCTCTCATGCCTGCGAGTTTCTCCTCTTTTATTTCCCTGTCCGCGCGTCTTTCCTTCTTGCACTTCTTGCTTTTCTTCTTTCGTCGCCTTTGCTGGGTAAGGTGCATGTAATTAGATTCGGGTTGCCTGCTGTTGCGCATTTGCATTCCCACCAGATCGAAGTCCCTGTTCGCCGACGATCGATAACCGACAAACGGACGATAACTGGGTTACACCTTTAATCTACGCCTACTCCTACTTCGACGCTTCCACCTACACCTGCAACCTTTGAGTCTTGCGCCCGGCTCCCCTCTCGAAACCCTGCCCTCGCCCGTCATGAGGGCCTCGTTATCCCTCCTCGCCGCCATTGCTACCTCCACCGTGGCGCAACGAGTCGTTCCTCTTAGCTTCTCGAGACAGGGCCCGAGACAGAATACTGTGACCAGGCGCGCTGCCACCTACTCCGAGGAGCTGAACAACAATCTGACCGGCGGCGGCTACTATGCTGATGTCGCTTTGGGCACACCACCCCAGTCTGTCACCTTGATCCTCGATACGGGGAGCAGCGACGTCTGGGTCTTAGACACCGACGCAGACCTCTGTCAATCGCGCGCGCTGCAGAATTACTACGGGGACTGCCTCGCCACCTATGACCCCTCCAAGAGCTCCACCTACTCTCTCGTCGATCAAGATGGCTTCAGTATCAAGTACGTGGACAGCTCTGGCGCTGAGGGCGACTACATCAAGGACGCCTTCCACATTGGCGGCGCCAGCATTGAGGCCCTGCAGGTTGGCCTCGCCAAGAACTCGACCATCAATTCTGGCCTGCTCGGCATAGGCTTCGATACTAACGTCGCTGCCGATAGGCCCTACCGTAACATCATGGACCTCTTTGTTGACCAGGGCCTCATCGACAGTCAGGCTTACAGCTTGTATCTAGTACGTCGGTTCTGCAGCCCAGACACGGCTGACCCACCGACTTGTTAACTAATATCCTTCTAGGACGACCTCTACGCTGAGACGGGCACCATCCTGTTTGGCGGCTTGGACACCAAGAAGTATATTGGCGATTTAAAGGCTATTGACATCGTGCCGGATGCCCAGACGAAAACCTACTCGTCATTTACTGTAGCGCTGAGCTCCTTTACCATCACGTCCGAAAATAAATCGAACAGCGAGAACTACTTGCTTTCAGCAATCCCCGTCGTCCTTGACTCGGGTACCACGCTGACCTATCTTCCGTTGAAAATTGCGAATCAAATTTATGAGGCCTTCAATGCCTTTGATGACACGGAGAACACCGGTCTTGTATATGTCAGCTGCAGCCTTCTTTCTGACCAGAAAGGCACAACTTTCGACTTCCAGTTTGGAGGGGACAGTGGACCCCTGATTCGGGTTCCCGTGGACGAGATGATTCTCGATAATGTTAAGGGTTTCATAGATCTGGGGCTCCAGCTTCCTGATCTTCCCTTCGAAGATGCCTGCAGTTTCGGGATCCAGTCACTTTCAGGCTACTATCTACTGGGTGACACCTTTCTTCGGTCTGCTTACGTCGTGTACGATTTGAGCAATAAGCAGATTGCTCTGGCACAGGCCAACCTCAACAGCACCGAGAGCAATGTGGTTGAGATTACCAACTCCACCGGCATACCCCTTGTGAGTGGTGTCGCGTCCCAGGCATCTGTAACACAGACAGCCACGGGATTGCCGGGCACCGGCGGTCACAGCAAGACTACCAATGAAGCGACCAGTGCAGCGACCACCAGTGCAGCTACCAGTGCAGCGACCAGTACAGCGACCAGCGCGCCGACCGTTACAGTTACATCAATACCCAGTGGATCCGCTTCTGGCAATGCTGCCGCTCGAGCTGTCCCAGCGCTGAACTGGGAGGCGGTTACTGTGACACTTGTAACAGCCTTCTTCAGCCTCGCAGGCGCCTCTTTGTTGGTCAGGTAAGTGGGAAAGCTTAATGATTAGTGTGTCCCGACTTGGCCGTCCATGACCTTCCCACTTTGACCTTTCATTCACGATGTAACTATGAGTAACACATAGCAACCCTGTGCATATGACGTAGGTAGCGAAGAGAATGGTCCAGTCGCTTGAGATCTTCTCTCGGCGACAGGAATGGTCTCAGACCGCCACGTAGCTAAACATTGGGCAAAGGAAGTAAAAGGAGTGAATATACTTGTTGCCTTCAGCTTCCCTTTAGCCACGGATAGCAAAGAATTGTAGATATGACAACAAAACTATATAGATAGTTTGACTCGCTATATAGAGGTCATAAAAGTAATTGGACATGATTGATACCCTCTAACTATGTAGTAGCACACCATAGATCTAGCCTAGCATGATTAGCTCTATTGACCGGCCCAAAAGAAATTGGGTCGTCTCATGCGAGCGAGGCATGGATCTCTCGGGGTGAAGGCCAGAGTTACTCAAGTTCACCTTTTACCTATAGCGTTTTCACAACGAAGAACGAGAGAGGGAAACCTCGCTTATTCGTCCAAATTACTTTCCGGCTAGATTGCAGAGTATGGACACCTCGTTCATAGGAATGTGTTCGTATCGCAATGTTAATCTATGGGTTTAGTAAATCGGTGCATGATCATAAAACACATCGTGAAGGCTTAATTCCGTCGCTTGGCCACGCGTACATGGGAACACCATGCTAGACAAACTTCGCCGAGGATGGTAGTATTCGAATAGTAAAGCCAGCACCCTCGTTAGCCTATTCTCTCATACCGCTCCCTTGCCTTATCTTTAGCCTTAGAAACGAAGTCTGCGTAATCGTTCTGCGTGGCGCGAGCAGCCTCTTGCGCGGCGTCGCCAATCTTACCGCCTTCTGCTCCAAGCCCGACACCCGGTGTATAGGCCGTCGTCTCGATGATGTCCGTCCGTCCCCCACCCTCCGCTCCAAGTCCCGAGCCCGTGCTCCAGCCCATCTTGGCAAGCAAGCCTGCGCCCTTGGAGATGGCAGGCTTCGCCGGCGTAGCGTCATCGACATCCTTGCTAGGTTGGGCCTTTTTCCTTGGAAGATGAGGTTTTGGTTTGGTAGGTTGATTGTGGGCTAACCGTCGCTCTTTGGCTCGGTCACGGTAGACTGACGTGGGTTCTTTGCCTAGAGCCTTTAGATTTTGAGTCGCTTGAGTGATGAGTCCTTCGCTTCCAAGGTTCGTTTTATGCATATCGCTGATCTGCTCATGCCGACGAAGAGATGGTTCGTTGCTAAACCTACGTCGGCATAACAGGCAACACATTTGGTCGAGATCGGCATATGATACCGATAGTAGAGGTGTCACGGTCATGTTGGATCCTCCTACCGCGTTAGGGCCCGTGGTAGGCGCTTTGTCATCACAAGAGGTAGTCACGTCGGCAGACTCTTTGGATCGGTGAAGCTCGGCATGCTTGCTCGCCCACATCTGTAGTTGAGGGGCCATAGCAATGACCTTTTTGCCGCTCGGCGCAGCCAGCTCTTTTTCAGCCTTTCTCTTTTTTGAATCTTTCCCAGCTGGCACATCAGGATCCTGTTTGGCATGCTCCGATCTTTGTTCTTTATCTTCATAGAGGGATTCGTCGAAGGTCAGGAGCTCACTAGCGTAGACAGAGGAGTTCCAATAACTTAATCTTAAGGTCGGGTTGTGCGTTGCGGAGAAGGTGAATTTGTGATCCTGCTCTGGCATAGGATGTAGGTAAGGAATGAAGACACCGGAATGAATGAAAGCTATCGTGACAGGCTTGGACGAGATGGTGAATTGTGGGTGGGCATTGTACTTCGCTACAGCGGCTCGAGCATCATCGAGCGTGGAAAACTCGGCAAAGCCATAATTACAGCTGATTTCGGATGACTTATCTCGGACCAAAAAAACTCGGAGCAGTGAGCCAGGTTTAGCACCAAGACCATGAGTATTACCAATAGGCGCGGTGCTTTTTAGCTTCGTAGGCGCAGCCGAGGATTGCTTTGGCTCGTCCTCTTTAGACACGTAGAGTTTCTTGATTCCGGCCGCGAGGATTGCCTCGTTCGCGGATGAGGCTAACCCACGGACAACAACGAACTGAGACGGGGTTTGTTGGGGACATTCATCGCTTTGACCATCGAGTCGTATCTCAACTGCATTCTCGGCTAGACCATGAAGGGTTAATTAAGCACAACCAAAAAAACAAGGGATTGCCGGAATGCTCACAGGAACGCGGTGCTTTGCACTGCTTGCATGTTGCCCGGCGGGAAAAGTTGTCGAAATGGCACTGTTGCTTGGTTAGCTTGGTCAAGTGATCACATACGTCAGGGCCGCTTCAAGGCTACCAATGTGCATTTCCAGTCATCCAAATTCGCGGTTTGCCGGCGCTCTCGACTATATTCTATATATATCCGAGTGGACGACCCACCACGGCCCTGGATATCGAGGGCTGGATAATGTTTCTCGAGGAAATCCATGGCGTCGTTTTCAAACTTGAATTCAGCGAAGGCATAGCACCTGCGGCTTCCTACAGCAGGACTGGGTAAACATTTGAATGTTTAACGGTCTACGCGACGAATTCGCAACTAATAACATACCAGCTTTCTCGTCGGATTTGGTGCGAACCTCGATGAGGCCTCTTGCGCCCATATCACGCATGATATCGTCGATCTAATATACCATAATGTCAGCCATACAGGGCCAGGTCACAGAATAATATCAGACTCGAGTCGCTTACATCTTGAGCGCCCAGCCAATCCGGGACGTCATCTAGCTTGAGTGTGTGATACGGCCGGCCCGGCACATGTTGATAGCTAGCGTCTCGATAGTAGCCGTCATCGGGCGAGTGGTATGGTGAGGAGCCGGCAGAAGTGGGACGTCGCGGGCTATGACGAGTTCGTCCTTTAGCATCTTCCTCCTCATCAAAGTCCCTGCGGCTGCGATTCGGACGACGGGCAGGTGATTCTCTACGGTGGTAAGGAGGATCGTTAGAGGGGTTTTCTCGGCGGTCTCCATCGGCGTAGTGTCGCTGATAGGGAGAGTGGTGTTTTGGTGTTCGGTATGAATCGTCGGCGCGGGGCCCTTTTGGTGGCGGCGGCGGCGGCGATCTCCTAGGAGATCTGGAAGAGTCTTTCCTCGCAGGAAAGTCAGCACATACTCAAGTATAACGAGGAGAATATGATGCTCCAGGCTATATCATTTTTACCGTGCCGCGAGCGATAGTGGTAGTCCCTAGAAGAAGGGGATCTTGGCCGGTGATACTCGCGCTCGTCGCGAGGGCGGTGGTCGTAGTCGTCGTACATGGCAACGTGCTGCTTCTAAAGCTGTACTACTGAGCGATGATGTTGTAGAACAGAGCTAATCACTTGAAAAGGAGCTGCCGGTGTGCCTATAATAGGCGGAGTCGAAGAAGTTGGTTTGTACTGAGGTTAACTTCTTAGTTGCGCGACAGCCATATACAGAATGCGCAAATGGATAGTAGCTAGGATAGGCAATGATCTTATCTTATCGTGCTACGTAAGTGTGCACACTACTAATGCTAGTGCGCGTATCTGTCCGACTAGTCCATTTGGAGATACAGTGCCTTGCGGTATTTCTTGGCATAGAAAGATCTACTAATGTAAAGCTTAGGTATCTATTAGGCATACTCTGGTATGTACCTAACAGTATTATTGCCTAAATTAGGTGATGCTAGGTACAGTCTACTTTTTATGTAGGTAGGTACCAGATCGTCAGACATCTAACATTTATATACACTATACAACACATGTATGTAGGTTTAATATGTCAATAAGTTAATATGTATTGTATGGCACTGCCTCAAGCTACATACCGTGCTTGGACAAATAGATTACAGTCACCATCAGCGGAGCCGGCAAATTCATACGTATATATTTCCATAGGGATTCGTGAACCTACTATGCAATCTAGTTACTTATGCGAGTTACCCTCTCTTTGAGCCTTCTATAGACTATGACTGCGCTAAAGATCGCATCGCATCGAATCGCCCATTGGATCAATCAACACCCAGGCAAGCCAGGGGGTCCTTCTACTAGTAACAGATAGGGACTTGCTGCCTTCTACCCTCCTAGGCTCAGCGATTACGACGCACGCCATGGAATCCCAACTAGCAGAAATCAGTGAAGATGGCTGCTATGCTGCCCTTACTCATAATCACCTACAGGTCCAGGAAATTATGGATCGTGTCCGTAGCCCGCAGGCTGGCGCAATCGTCTTGTTCGCCGGTGAGCTTCTTGAACCCGCTCTATCCACGCGTCATATATGGTCATTAACCGTCAGTTAGGCACTACGAGAGATAACTTTGCAGGGAAACCAGTCAGAGAGCTTCAGTACTCGGCATACACTCCAATGGCCCTCAAGACAATGCTCTCCATATGCAAGACCGTTCTTGCTCGTCACAGCCTCAAGTCCATTGCTATGATTCATCGCCTTGGAACCGTCCCTATCGGAGAGGAAAGCATCCTCATCGCCGTGTCAGCACCGCACCGCCAGGCTGCTTGGAGAGCTGGAGAAGAGGCTCTCGAGGATTGTAAGAAGCACGTCGAAGTATGGAAAAGAGAGGAATTTGAAGGTGAAGAAGGCGTCTGGAGAGCAAACCGTGATGGCATACCTGGCACAGAGGTCTCCAAAGAAAATGAAATCCATTGAGTTATGATGCTAGAGTTGAACTCATCCATCATTTTACCTGAGCGCCTCCCCTCTTTGCTAAATTCATAGCGAAAGCGATAAGCTGTGGTTGGCAGCTGGCGACTCCCACTAACAGTCCGCTTGACACCGATGTGAACGGCATAGACGAGAAGCTAGGCTACAAATTGTAGTATGAGCGAGTTGACAGTTGCGCAGTATCAAAGTGCCTACAACTGAGGATATCCGTTCGCAGTTCTTATATATAAAGATTCAAAGTTCGAGCACGGAGCCATACATCGACTCTGAACCGCCGCTTCTATGTAAGGTTATACAAATAATGAAAAAAAATAAAAAAATAAAATAATTTGCACCACCTTGTCGTTGGCTTGGACGACGCTATTTGACAAACCTATGTCGTTTATTCATTTGAGCTATCGGGCAGAAGCTCCGATAGGTCATTTATCGGTAAGCAAGCAACCTAATTACCACCACGACATCATGTGGCGATACTCAACTCAAACAAAAACAGGCTACGAGACGTACTATCAACCCAGCAGTTTATCTAACGTCTGAATACGACCCATGTCTTGCGCCATTTAATCCTTTCATTCCAATTTCGGACTTCAATGACTTGTTTGCCCACCAACCCAAGTTTAGACGCAGAGTCCTTTTTGAGGCCATATCACTAAACTCGAGAATGATGGGCACATTAAATTTTTTCCCGTAGACCAAGTCTGAGCGAACATACCACGGTGTTATTTCTGTCCCATGCGACCGGAACATGTCACCGACTGGACGCTCGATGCAAATGGAATGCATGTGCCTATCGCGGCTAAAATGCCCCTGCAGATTGTTCGCCTTGCTGCAACTGGTACTTCACAAAAGCTACTGGATTCGAGGAGAATCTTGGGGCCTTTTTACACTCACTACCAAAAACTAATACTTACATGCACGGCTCTCTATATCCAGCCTACCGTTACAGCAACCATCTGAATCGAACTGTGCCATCACCCATTGTCACAATTAACATAGACGAAGGACGTGATGGCACCATACGCATACGTAATCTGTTCACAGCTCTTGACGTGGTCACTGCGCAGGGGCCAAGGCATCGCTACTGACATGGAGAAGTCATTGTGACCGACGCGTTCCATGTATAAATATTACATAAAGCAGAGCATCACGTTTCCTTAAACGCCCATCGCGTCCTCAAGTGTCGACTGCTGAATGTCTAGGTAAGCATAACATTGGTGGTGTTAGAAGAAACCCGTCACAATCTCTGGATCGGTCCAGTTTGGAGATTATATCTTGCCGTACATCAGATATCCATACCTAAATATATGGTTGCGCAACCAACACTAGCACTAATCGACTCGTCATGCCTCTCGGCATCCTGGACCCGCCCCTTGTCCATCCACGGCGAGCCTGCGGGGAAGGATGAGAGCAACCTACATTACTGCTCGATACGGTATCCTTAGCAGATCTCATTGGTCGATAGTGTGTCGTGAGCAACGCAAAGGTGGCTTCACGTGCCACCCACGATGTCTGATTTGGAGGGAAGATGCAACGAGTTGGGGAACATGATTGTTGGAACACTTCTTATCTTCCAATAAGTTATTTGTTTCGCTCGTGAACAGCATGTGATAGAGATAGCCATGAAAGAGGACTGCAGTAGACGGCAAGCTCAAGACGTCAAGACTTTACCACAGTCTTTCGCACATCTCTGCTACTCGTTTGAAGTGAGTTCGGCTATGGTGTATAACACAGCATAGGTTCGAGCCATAATCTATATTAACCCATTGCGACCAGCCATACCTTGTCAACCTGGATCTCCAGATGTAGGAGGGTACCCAATTTAGGCAGGTTGCCCACGGACAGGGTATTTCCTTTGGACCAATATAGGATGCAATATCAAGGCTAACCAATGCATGGTCTTGCCGTCCCGTGTTCCACTATGGGCGCTGTGATAGCTCACCAGTTCTCTCCTACCTTCCTGCAATTACATTGCAGGAAGACCATGCGCAGTCCTGTTTTGCGGCCTACGCACTTATTCAAGGTATGGCTTGTATATTAATACCAATTGTTACCCACTGTCACCAATTCGGGGCTTAAGGCTCAAGGTTCTTTTTTTTATATTTTTTTTTGTTTTGACCTTGACACCAACCGAGCCTGATTCGAGTCTGTATTCATGACATTCTATCCTCACAGGCAGCAGATAAAGCAGCACCATGCCCATCTTTCGTTCTCGTAAGCGGGCTATTACCGAGGAGGACACCACCTCGAAGGGATCATCGAGCGACGGGGTTGAGGCTTCAGGCACCGAGGCTCTCAATGTTCTTAAAGATTTTGAGCACAAACATCAACTTGATCCTAACTTACCGGTAAACGAAATTGAGAATGTCGAAGCAGTACTGGCTACTAGCGACACTGAGAAGGCACTCGGTGTGGAGGTCGCCTTGATAGAAGACGACAGTCCTTATCCCGAGGTAAATGGTCTTTCTGCCATAGTGATATTTGTTCAGTGTCTTACCTATTACCGCTCGTAGGTTCGCGCTGCTATACGAAACTATGACATTGATCTACCCGCCAATACTATTCGTGCGTGGGTCATTGGCTTTATCTTATGTACGATCGGTTCTGCCATCAACATGCTATTCTCCCTACGGAACCCTTCCATTACAGTCACAACCTACGTAATTCAGCTAGCCGCATACCCTATCGGTCTAGGATGGGACCTAGTCTTTCCCGATCGCGTGTTTGAGGTCGGAGGCGTCAAATTCAACTTCAAGCCGGGCAAGTTTAACTTCAAGGAACATGTTGTTATTGTCGCCATGTCCAACGTAGGTCTACTGGAACAATTTTTGGGTGATTCGTGAAGCTGATAAGAGCCCGTGGCGACACAGGCAGCCTATGGCGGTGGTGTCTTATACGCTACCGACGTCTTGCTCGCACAACAAGTCTTTTGTAAGTCCATTCGTCGTTGTCGCCGCCAATATCAACTGCCGCTAAGCAGTGAAAGAAGACCATCAAAATTTTGGATGGGGATTCCAGTTGTTATTTGGTATCACGACTCTATGTACCGGCTACGGTCTTGCAGGTCTAGCCCGACGATTTCTGGTGTGGCCAGCCGCCATGATATGGCCCGGCGACCTAGTGAACGCGACCTTATTTTATACCCTTCATGACGATAAACCCACGGACCCGACGAAAACAAACGGCTGGCGCATAAGTCGATACCGGTGGTTCCTCTATGTTATGGGCGGAGGATTCGTAAGTGGTACTTCCCGCTACTTTGACTAGTTTGGAATGGAGTAGTATAGTCGCCTCATAATTGATCAAGGTGGCTAATTAGTGATATAGGTGTGGTATTTCTTCCCTGGTTGGAGTACGTATCCTGATATTCGTTGCTTGTGGTTACCAAGTGTGGCGGGAAGGCCAAAGTTCGAGTCCTGACCCTTTGCTGGCGGCAGTAAAGTCTTCTGAACTTCAATACATTAAGACTGCTAGTCACTGACAACTGTAATACAGTATTCCAGGGATTATCTTACTTCAACTTTATATGCTGGGCTCTGCCTAATAACGTTGTCGTCAATAAGCTATTTGGAGGCTTGCACGGCTATGGCATCCTTCCTACGACGCTGGATTGGACTGTAGTGTCTGGATACGCCCTATCCCCTCTGATACCACCGTTTCATGCCGTCGCAAACACCGTGGCCGGCGTTATCATATTCTTCGTGGCTGTGTCAGCAGGCCTTCATTTCTCAGGAACGTGGTACGCTGACTATTTTGTCGTTCAATCGTCGGATGCCTTCGACAATACGGGAGCCAAGTATAATGTCTCCAAGATCCTGAACGACCAACTTCAACTTGATGTAGAAGCATACCACGCGTACTCTCCCCTCTACCTGAGCACACAGTTTGCCCTCTGTTACGGTCTCAGTTTTGCTGCCGTTGCCGCGGTCATTATCCACGCCGTCTTGTATCACGGGCCTCAAATCAAGTTACAGTACAAACAAGCGCGCAAACAGGAAGGTAATGAATATACTCGGTCTTTCTCTCTCTCCTCCCCATTCTCCTGAGTCTACGATCTTCCCCATCGGGTCTTCAAAGGCAATGTCTCTCTCAGAATGAGCTTCCTATTGCATGCCATTTATGCGCCATGAAACAGACTGACATAAATATGCTGTAGATGACATACACATGCGCCTGATGAAGAAGTATAAGGACTCGCCAGACTGGTGGTACCTGATTCTATTCGTCATTATGATCGGGCTGTCTTTCGCTGTCTGTACTGCCTGGCCCACAGGATTCCCTGCGTGGGCGTTCGTTATTTGCATCATTATTCCTATCCTATGGACAGTGCCTATTGGTATTATACAAGCTATTTCGAACATCCAGCTAGGCCTCAACGTCCTCACAGAATTCATTGTTGGCTATTTGCTACCAGGGCATCCTCTTGCCATGATGGTACGTCATCGGGACAACACCACCCACTATAGAATGGCCGCGACGCTATTCACTTACTTTGCTTTTGGCGCGAGCTAACCGTTGTACAGTATGTTCACAGTTCCCTTGTTTCTGATATCGATCTCGTCCGAATATAAAGCAGCCTGGCCTCTCGCTTACCGTTCGTATCTACTGATTACCAGAATGCCTTACTGACTAGACTAAGGATGTTTAAAAACTATGGGTTCCTTGCCATGCAACAGGCACTCTACTTTGCCCAAGATCTTAAGCTGGGCCATTACATGAAAGTGCCACCTCGGACGATGTTCTGGTCGCAGCTTACCGCCTCAGTGTGGTCGGCCATTGTCCAGATCGCCGTCATGAACTGGGCTCTTGAAAGTATTCCTCAGGTGTGTAGCGAGGATCAGATAAATAGCTATACCTGTCCTGGTGGCCGAGTCTTCTACACAGCTTCTATCATATGGGGGGCTATCGGGCCAGCCCGGATCTTCAGTGGCGACGCCCTTTACTCGTCCCTCCAATGGTTCTGGCTCGCTGGCGCCGTCACTCCCGTGATTACGTGGTTCTTGGCCCGTCGATATCCAAAGTCGATTGCGCGGTACATCAACATGCCACTTGTGTTCGGTGGTTCAAGTTGGATACCGCCTGCGACGGCGTACAATTACCTGTGTTGGGGGGGTGTTGGGTTCATTTTCAACTACTGCATCAAACGGAGATTCAATGGTTGGTGGCTGCGGTATAACTACGCTACTTCCGCTGCGCTAGACTGCGGTCTCGTTATTTCGACCATCCTTATTTTCTTCACATTGTACCTCACCTCGACGAAGGCGCCACAGTGGTATGGGAATTATGATGTCTATGAGACGCTAGATCAGACAGGTCTGGCTATCAAGAGCTTCGTGGCTCAGGGAGAGACTTTCGGCCCGACAGTTTGGCCGTGATACAAACCATCCCCAGTCAACTCTAGATGAAGCGTATAGTGTTCGGCCTCGTTATCCCACACACAATCAATTCACTAGAGATACTGAACGCGCTATTGCCAGGCCCGGTCAAACTTGAGGGCGTAGGAGCAAATTCAAGGCTTGGACAGCGGGCGCCGGTGAGATAATGTAAGTTTAGGGGCCAGACGTACATTATAATTTTGCCTGGGAAACTTGATATCATCATGGTTATGTAATCTTTGGTCTTGCATCGGGTAACGAATCAGGCTTTTGTGGTAAACTTAGGTAGAGTTAGCCCCCTGATTAAGCTCTTTTTGTCTAATCTTCGAGGTGGATGACCGCCGTTATTATAACGTTGTATTAGCCCACCGTGTTGAGGTATATAGATTAATCTAGACACATAGCAGCAACAACTTGCATAGGAAAAGGCAACTAATTCATTGTTGCTACCGTGTTGGCATTACAAATGAGTTTTCTCATGGTAACCCGAATTTGGTAGTTGTATGACAGTCCATTCGCCCTGATTATGCTGCACAGCAATGGAGAACCAATGTGGTTGGCGGTGTTAAGCTGTCGATAGTCGTCCGGAATAGCATTCGATTGATAATAATCGTGCAGAAAACGCCTAGCATAGTGATAAGTGTAAGACGTACCACAGGGCCTTAGTAAGATATCACTGGCGGAAGACAGTTATAGCTGCCACTATCTGAAAATACGAGGCAGGCATGCCTTGCTGCATCCAATAGTCGCCTTTCTACCGTAGACTGTTTAACGAGCTCCTGCGCCATGTCTTAAACCTGGCACGCCTCAAGAATCTTGTTGTGGAATTAGGATTGCTTAGGGTGAAGTTGTGATTTTCTAGCAATGACACGTTTCATGGGTGTGTAGGTAGAGCACAAGAAGTCAAGAGTAGCCTAGAACCCACCTAACTGGACTCGGGTGTCAGATGGTCGCATTGAAGAGTGATGTCAGCCTCTCGGATGACTATCATAGTGAATGGCTGGGTATGGGCATCTGATATGCCGAGAGGTCGTATCCGAATAACGTCGGGCTTTACACCCGCAAGCATCGGGGGAATCCGAAGCAGCCGGAGCATCGGCACGGTCCGTGACACAGCTATCTCGCCCGGAGGCAGAAAGGGTCGAGGTGCAGTATCGTCTATTTGGCGAGGATTACTACCGAATTCAAGTCGCTCTCTCCGGGCTTAAATGTGAGCATAGGAGGAGATACGGAAACCATCTCTGGCTATGTGCAACAATCTGCAGGAACTCGACAAGCCTAGGTACACAGCTACTATTATGCTCTATCTCGAACAAATGTGCTTTCTGCTGAGAAAAAATAGTCAACACGAAAAGCATTATTAAATAATAGGTGTATCGATAATCTGGATGTGCTGCAGGCCTCCTTACAATGACAGAAGTGGTTGCAGTATCGAGCTCCTATAGGGAACCTCAATGAGGCTGATGACTCTTCGGCACCTATCCTGAACAGAAGCCTTGGAGCCGAGGTTTTCGTACTCCCTGCAGGAACCCCCAAAGATAATAATAAACGGCTTCCGAGGGATAGACTCGGCCTAAGCTCACTAGGTGGGCCTAGTAGCCAAACTAAACGCTAGACTAAAAGCTAGACCAGCCCCCACTGAGTCTCGAGAACTTCATCTGAGTGGAGGGGCTCTCGTTGCTCTTCCTCCGCATCTCCTCTAGCTCCCCTGTAATTCTTTGGCTTTTCCCTTGGTCCATCCCTTAGACGGAGATCTCCCTCGACCAATTGATTTCTTCAATTAGTTTCTCCCACCGTCAATTGATCTTTACGACATAGCTCTTCCTCTTCTTTCCCATCCCATCTCAGACTTCATCAACAGCTCTGTCTGTCTGTCTTTCTTGCTTTCTTTGCTGGCTCGCGGTTGAGGACGGGGGATACTAACAGTCGCCCAAATTACAGATCCCCATTTTTGGAAGGACATCACCATGTCTGCCGTCAATCGGAGCCTCCGAACCGTCTCCAGATCGCTGCGACTCCGGTCAGCCCCTCTGGCTGTGGCATCTACACGCGCATTCGGCACATCATTATTAGTGCCCACCAGCGCCGCCACCACTTCTTCCCACTACCACCACAGCTTTTCCACCACTGCCAACACCAGAATGTCTGCTCCGCCTATGCCCCAACAACATAAGGGTTACGACCCCGAGATCAAGGACATCGCTAATTATGTTACCAAACCCATCGACTCCGAATTAGCTGTAAGCTGTGTTTTCTTTCGCATATCCTTTAAGCCCCTGCCACTACCCCGCCTATCGCGATACCAGAACCGCAGCTAACCGGTGGGCTAAATTTCTCTGCGAATACAGTTCGACACGGCACGATGGGTATTCCTCGACACGCTAGGCTGTGGTCTCGAGGGGTTGCGTTTCAAGGAGTGCACCAAGCTGCTGGGGCCTATCGTTCCCGGTACCGTCGTCCCCAACGGTACCAAGATCCCTGGTACAGACTTTGTCCTCGACCCTGTCAATGGCGCCTTTAACATCGGCGCCATGATCCGCTGGCTCGACTACAACGACTGCTGGCTAGCCGCCGAATGGGGCCACCCTTCTGATAACCTTGGTGCTATCCTCGCTGTGGCAGACTGGGTGAACCGGACCAACAAGGCCGGCGGTAGCCTCGCGGGTGGTAAGATCTTCACCATTCGCGACGTCCTCGAGGGCATGATCAAGGCCCACGAGATTCAGGGCTGCCTAGCCCTCCTCAACTCGTACAACAAGGTCGGTCTCGACCACGTTGTTCTCGTTAAGGTTGCCAGCACTGCCGTCGTCTCCCACATGTTGGGCCTAAGCGAATCGCAGATCGCCGATGCCGTCACCCAAGCCTGGGTCGACGGCCAGAGCCTGCGCACCTACCGACACTCACCCAACACCATGTCCCGTAAGTCGTGGGCCGCCGGTGACGCTTGTCAGCGCGCTGTCAACTTGGCCCTTAAAGTCATGAAGGGCGAGCCTGGCGTTCCTACGGTCCTATCGGCACCCGTCTGGGGCTTTTATGATGTCCTGTTCAAGGGCAACAAATTTCAGTTTCAGCGCCCTTATGGCAGCTACGTCATGGAGAACGTTCTCTTCAAGGTCTCCTACCCAGGTGAGCCCCAGGCTTCTTTCCAATCCCAAATAGAGAACCCTACCCAGCTGACCGTTCCACAGCGGAATTCCACTCTCAGACAGCGGTTGAAGCCTCATCCAAGATCTTCCAGAAGCTGAAGGAGATGGGCAAATCGGCGGCGGATATCAAGGGTATCACGTGTCGGACCCACGAAGCTTGTATCCGCATCATCGACAAGCAGTTCAAGCCCATGGACAACTTTGCAGACCGCGACCACTGTATACAGTATATGTGTGCCGTGATGCTCGTATTCGGGCGCCTCGAGGCTACGGACTACACGGACGGCGGCGAGGCTGCGACATCACCTCTAGTTGAATCTCTACGGCAGAAGATCAAGTGCGTGGAGGACCCACAGTTTACCAAGGACTACCACAACCCCGAGCTACGAACCATCTCCAATGCGCTAACGGTAGAATTGAACGACGGTACAGTGCTGGATGAGGTGGTCGTGGAGGCGCCGCTGGGCCACCGACTCCGGAGAGACGAGGCTAAGCCGCATATCCTTGCTAAGTACAAGCGACACTTGGGCCCGCACTTCTCGGAGGCTCAAGCGAAGGAGCTCGTGGAACTGGGCATGGATGCCAAGAAGCTAGAGGCCATGTCAGTGGACGAATATGTCGATAAGTACGCTGTCAAGAATAGCCAATTTGTTTAAGTCTGTACCTATAGAAAGGGATCAGGTTGGTATGTAAATAGAATCGGTACGACCTAGATGTTGGCATATTTGAATTTAGCACAACATATTGTTAAAGGATGCCTCGAACGATGCTGGCATATGGTTTGTCACATGATTAGAGGGGTATAATGGATTCGTTGTTGTACGTCACGAGTGCAAAGTTGAGTGACTTTTGAGGAGACACAGCCTGCCATCCTAGGATGCGAGCGGAAGAGGATTTTTGCCAAACAGACCGGCGGAGCCACCACTGCGTTCTTTAGCATGACAATGCTAGATTTCCGAAGGTATTTAGATATGACTTATAAATTGCAATAGTCCCACTGGATGGTGAATTTTGGGTAGGCGCTCTGGTACATCATTTGATAAGATTCAAGACCCTTATACGCAGGCACTTGGCAGCGTATGCACGTAAAAGGATATGGCGGGGTCTTTCAATGTTGATGGGGAGTGGGGGTTGATGTGGGAACGTGGGGGAGCCATGGTATGTACCTTACGTTAAGTATACCTACCTGCTAGCACTGTAGGTACCTAGGGAGAGGTACCTAAGTATCTGGCTAAGTCTCAGACTCCGCCACCCGCTCTGACGAAGCAGTGGAACCCACCGTCTACTTGCAGACCTCATAGGATAAGATGCTCTTAAATTAATATACTGCATCTCCTATAGCAAATATATACACAACCGACTCACCTTACAGGCATTGACAGGTCCCTGTCAGTTTGTGAAGCCTGCTGGCTCGTTCCTATCGCACCATCCTACTCCCATTACAGAACCCCATACTGAAAGCCAGATTGGTGTATTGTTCTGAATTGTCGCTCCATCGGCTCTGCAGCCGCCTGATCTCCGAAACCTCGTCTATAGCCAAATCGTGTACATAGTCTTATCTAGGCGACCGCCAAAATGGTCACTCTCGATCGCCAGGAAATCATTGCGAACAACAAGTCGCTGCGTCTCATCAAAAATGTAGGCAAGGCTCTTTCTAGCCGATTCTTCCGTGGCGCTGACCTCTTCTATCATAGGAACTCGAACATCTGCTCGAGAAGGGCGCCATAACTGACGATGTGTTCGACTCTATCCACCGCATGCTTCCTACCGAGTCTTCCCTCTCCGGTGCCCCGACGCCTGCTGCGCGCAACCCTTCCGCCGTGACTCCCCCGACGGCGCCCGTGAACGCCATGGCCAACCTGGCTCTCCAACAACACGCATCTCCGAGCCCAGCCCCTCCGGCGTACAATGCCACTGGCCCGCCTGCTTTGCCCGCCCGTGCTGGTCCCCCGGCCCCGCCTCCCACCAAGCCCGTCATTGCCCGTGCCAGGGCTTTGTACAAGTACCAGGCCGCCGACGACCGGGATCTTTCCTTTGAGCGCGACGACAAGATCGACATCCACGAATACATGAACGACGACTGGTGGATGGGCCGCAATGAGCGCACGGGCGCCGAGGGCATCTTCCCTAAGAACTACGTCCAGATTGACAACGAGAAGGCCGGCTTTTACGCCCCCGCACAGCCTGTTTACGCCTCGCCATCCCCGGCGGCTGGAAACGGTGCCTATCCTCCGCCGCCGCAGGCACAGAATCCCTACAACTCGCATGTCCCGCCCATGTCTGTCGCTCAGGGAAGCAGCACGCCCGGCGGCTCGTCGAGCAAGGTAAACGAGCAGGGCAAGAAGTTTGGCAAGAAACTGGGCAATGCCGCCATCTTTGGCGCGGGTGCTACGATCGGTGGCAAGATCGTCAACAGCATCTTCTAAGTCCAATCACACAACACAGTGGTGGTGTTCTTTGTCAGTTGGCGCTTATTAGAATATTGTATCATGAAGCTAAACAGCATGTTAAAGGGGGGGGTCGTCACACTATTCTTGAGATGCTATGGAAAGACCCTCTAGCACGGCAAGCAGGAAGCGATAACATTGGTATGGGTTGCAGGGTTTCTCAATAGGTTAGGCTTGCTTCTAGCCTTGCAATGTTTATTTTCCTGACAAAGTCATATATATTACGGCGCAATGTTATGATCCGGTGACTCTGGGAAGCCCGTTCATTATCTCTGAAACTATCCTTACAGAACAGATCCTTTTACCATGCTGTCCGGTTCGAGGATGGGATGTCTGTGCAGCTTTGTATCTTCAGCTTACCAGCATTATCTCCCACTTAAGTGCCTAGTCTGCCGTCGAGTAAAGTCTAGGTAAGGCAAAGATAAACCGGGGTTTACCGAGTTTGTCTTCTCAGTTTTCTGAGGTGATAACACGCGTACGACCTCTGCTATGCCTCTTCTCCTTTTCTCGGTTTGTACCACAGTTAACATGTCTTTCCACTGGTGGCTATCCGGGTAAGAGGGGAATTATGGGATTCTCCCTTTCGGTAGAGCATAACAATCACTACAAAGGCTGTTGTACACTCGCGTCGACCGGCCCGTTTTGTGATGGAGTCTCTGACTTCTTGGCCTCGGATTAGCTGCACGTAGCCCGGCTAACTCGTTACGCGTTGTTCGCGGAGTCATAGTGCCAATCACTATTATCTCAGTGCTCATTTGCCATCAGGTTGACTAGCGCCGCCCCAGAGCGTAAAGGGTTCCTTATCCCGGCGTGTCTTAAACGTTAAGATATTGCCTTTGTTGATTTCGTCGGCCATCTGGATGTATATTCATCTTGTAGTTTCGGGTCGAGGAGCCGAAAGAAGTGGCATACGAGTTCCGTACAGTCACTGAAGACGCTGCAGAGCAACTTGGGCATCTGCTTGACCACTAAAGCGTCGCCTTCACATCGTGGAGAGCTCGATGATCGCACCTTCGTCAGCTTTGATCTTAGTTTCCTCCTCGAAGTCGATCGTAGAATATCATGGCCTCGGCCCCATCTGTCGGTAGCCCCGATGCTGTAGCCATCACCATCATCCTCATCTCCTACTTCGCCACTGGACACGCACTCTGAACTCGCCTACGTGGTCTACTAATCTCTCTGCTTCGAGGTAGCCTCTTCTTGGGTGGCCCTTTGAGCTACTGCCATGTTTACACAGGCGATTGTCTTGGCTAGGGGGTATCCACGTCTGTTCGAAAGTAATTAGATACGCAACTTGCCAGCTACCTCTAAAGCGAGCATAACCAGCTCCAGTGCGTTTTTGCCCCTTTGAGGGTTCCTTCCCGGGAGGGGTGATTTCATAACAAATATAGGAGCCCACAGAGACGATGTTTCGCGTTTGTTCCCTTCTGTGGTGCATGTGAGCCTGCCCCCCATCTTCTAGCCTAGTAGCCTGAGTGTAAGAGCCTAACGTAGGTGTTAGATTTTCTTAGCTTAGCTTAGCTTAGCTTAGCTTAGCTTGTAGGCGATATTGACATGAATAATGAGATATCATCTCTTAGTTCGCTAGACTGGGGCCTGGAAAACGTAATCGTTCCAGGATGAAGAAAGACCTTTTATTAATGCATACCTGCGGTGATCTTGAAAGCAATCTCGCCCTACAACTAGTGCTCCTGGTATAAAACTCTTGGAATAATCAGGTAGCTGCTAGCTGCATACATAGTCGCGTTTCTCAACGTCTAGTAACTATACTATAAGATCACTCTTAGCAGTCATGGCTTTCTCTCCCTCTGAGTTTTACGGTGCATATTGTTTTGACTAAACGGGAGGGTTTACTTAAAAAAGCTCGTCTAAGACGATCACAGACTTGGAAAACGTATTTATGCAGAGTTTCCTAGGTTGATCTTTTTTACACCAAACATGCGCAGGCCCAAGTTGACATTCGTAATTCGGTCACCATTCTCCATGGGTTTCCGTAGAAGTCACTCATAAAGCCAAGCGATGAAGCTCTCGACTACATCCAGGTTCCATAGTCATTGGCATATGCCTACCAGTGAGACTTTCACATATGGTGAGGATGCCAGCCGATTGGCTTCTGCAACTACTAGCTTTGTTGGACGAGTACTGCAGTCATTAGGTAACTAAGTATACAGTATGGATGTTGTAATTCCTCCCCGAATCGTCATGTTACATTCGATAGTTACTCAGAAACTATTTGCTATTAACAATCGCTCAAGTTCACCGTACTACTCCGGTGTTATCATTTCAACCTAACCCAGAGTTGTCGTAATGTGATTATATCGGTAGATTTATGCTGCTATCTTACGCATACCATTGTGCTCGATGAAAAGAAGCGGTTATCTTCTCCAAGCACAAGTCAGAGAGCCGCAATGCCGACGGAGGTTAAAACATCTATAACCAACTGCACTCTTCTTGTCTGGTAGAGTATATCAAATGCAAACTTAACTATAGGAAGCGTGTCTCCTGTATGGCAGCGCCACTAGGCCGAACTCACTGTTGGCGCCTTTCGTGAAACAGTCAGCCTGTAATGGCTTCAGCTAGTCGTAATTATAAATGGCCACTGTGAATTTTAACATATCTTGCTAACTGACAAACTATGGTAATGAAGCGAACTGGTTACAAGAAGACGCTAGGATTGTCATTGGCCTAGCTGCCTCCTTGTACTGTCAACCATGGGTATATATTCCACTGTCTAGCTTGGGACCCCTTCTTCTCATTCGTTTTACATGCTTTGTTCCTCTACAGGTACTACTAAAGCTCGGTTTATACTCATATAAGTAACTAAGGCAACATGGCAAATACGATCTCATTTCTCTCTTCACTAACCCGGTTGTGGCTCTTGCAATCCCGGCCCTCGTTCCTCGGACAGTACGTATTACAGAATCGTTCCGTTCGTGCTGTAGCGGTTTTTCATTCCCCCTATATCAGTTACTTCAGAATGCCGGTTAAACCTCCTAGAATGAGTCACGTTTTCACAATAAGCGGGATTTTCCAACTACCGATTGTGATAATGTTCTGACACGGACCTGTTGTTGGTACCCCATATACCACAAGCCCATTTATTACTAATGCTCAAATCTTTGTAATGAGTTTGTGAGTACTCCGGTTACGAAGGAATTGTGGTGTATTCCTCGAATATCTCTTTGCTTTCAATATGTTAGTTCTTGGGCGTAATTACGCTGATCGGGCCCTTGCAATTGCTGAGTTCTGAAATGGTTTCGGTACGCTGGCTTACGGTCAGGATGTAAGTCACTACTATCCTTCGATTAGTACCAACATTCAGAACTTTCCTAGGAGGCCCAACGGGAATGGGTTTGCATGTATAGACGAGATATCAACTTTCCTTCTCTGAGCTTATCTGCGGTCTCTCGAATACACTTGAGCAGTAATCGACAATCCAGCTTTTGGGTCACAAAAACCCTTAAATACACTTTACTAGTAATATATCGTCTATAGTCTCTATCCAAGCTAAACACTTACTCAGTCGGGAACCATTATAAATAGCATAACTATCAGGGATATAGAACCCACAATCGTAAGAAATGCATTATTTCTACTTGAAGCAACTATGGTGACGGGAATGCCGCCCTGTTTTGAAGTCTTTAACCAAAAAAAAAAAAAAACCAAAAAAAAGATGTTTTACGCATTTAACTGCTCTTCGCTCGTAATAAACTTTGCGAAAGTTGAATATATTGTCGTGCTTGAGTAAATGTATGACTCATAGGCTGTGCAAGCCGAGAAGTCAAATAACGACAAAGAATTTTGATGCTAAAAAGACAACGAGGGTTATACACCGAGTTTTGGGCTGGGGTTAATTTTGAACGCCAGCCTTCGATGCTTAGCACATTGACTGCTGTCGAGGTGTCTGACGATACCGGCCATACTGGATAAATCGTAACTTGATAGGAATGGCTGCTAAGTGGCTGCCTGGCTTACCTCTTGTGCAGACGCAGACCACCTCTTTTCTGTACACACACGTGTAAAGTATCAGGCATAGGCAACGGGATAGTAGATTGCAATAGAAAACATATATAGTATCTATGCTTTAAACTGATGTCAATGCTCGGGCCGGGCTCGGGACCATTCATATGATGGATGCATACATCTTGAATACTGATATGCCGGTATAAATGCATAAAGTTACCCCCCGCAGCCTTCCCTGGTAAGCTGGGCTAAGCAACCCAATAACGACAATACCGCCCATCCGTCACTGTCTAGGTATATAAACCATGACAACCACCACCACGTAGGACTTAAAGAAGTGCTCGAAGTGAATCTAATGCTTTCCGTACAACCTTCTCACTATGCTGACTTTCTGCTCCCTTTGTGGGGTCTTGATTCCTGTGCAACTCTCGAGTCCCCGTGACGCTCTCAGTTGGTTAGCAGAAGTTCGCTTAACTGAGTGCTCTCTCTCTCTCTATATTTATCTATTGAACTGTACCTGGAGGGAGGGAGGTGTGGTTGAATACTGTACACTCTTGCTAACTGTTCCTCATGACAGTCAGCACCACTAGCTCCATACATGATCCCTTCGTCACTGGTGTTGGCTGGCTCAAGCCCCATAACGAAGTCTTTGCCCCAAGCCAGTGTGAGAGCCATTATATGGACCGCCAACCTGACCAGGACCTGGGGCACTTCTTTACCGCCTATCCGCTAGGCCACACATCGCGTCTTAGATATACTCCTAACTACTGGTGCTATGTTCTTCACGATGTATGTTGGAAGTTGCTCATCGCACGCATTGACCCCGAGGCTCACTTCTGTCCGAGGACCGTAGCTACTCATCTCTTTGCACTTTTCTACAACACTCCAACGAATGATTGTATCTTAGCGCCAGGCCACGACTACGGGCACGCCGCCAGGTTTCAAGAGGCTGCTACTACTGGCTATTTTACTCGAGTGAACGCTTCCGAGCACTCTTTCATCACTGGCGACCCAAGAGAACCATTCCACTTCGGTGAAGAGAGCCTTAAAGTTGCTGGCCCTCCAAAGCCCTCACTAAGGTTACCTACGGCAAATGATGGCAAGTTGGATACCTTTGGTATTTTATCATACGAGATCACCATGCTAGTTCTCGCTTTCCTTCCCTCCACCGACGTTTGTAACTTACGCCTAGCGTCTCGATGCTTATCGAGTTGCACTTCACCCGACCTTCTACCCCAACAGTTTTGGTCTAGCCGCTTCGATCCTGACATGGAGCTGGGCTTTGTCTTTGTTAGGGGTTTTTGCCCCGCGCCGACGGGGCGGGTAGATTGGAGGGCGTTGTTCTTCAAAGCCAAGGAAGCTCTGAGATCTGACCTTTTCCCTGGCTTCTTGAACCGGCGACGGATCTGGTCCATTCTTGAAGGCTGGCGTGAACCTCTTGCTCTTCGCTTGGCCAATAAATATTCCAGAGCTGAAAACCCATACAACGAGGAACCTTTAGCAATTCCAGACGGCGCTCGAACGAGTCCTGAAATTATATGTTCTGAGGCTTCATTTGCCCCTGGGGATATGCAAATGGCAAACGCCCCTACCAGAAAAGAACTAACTCTACATAGCCGCCTATTCGAACGGGAGAGCCTCATCATATGTCCTCATGGCCACTTCACTGAAGAATGTAGACTACGGGCTTCATTTGTTTCTATGCAGAGCCGTCTTTACCTAAGTGGCCTTCGTTACCATCTTGGCGGCAGCGAGGACGGATCGAGTTGGTCTAGAGCCGGCTTCATTAATCCAAACAGGGAACAAGAGGTGTGCTTTGGCCTTTACGATTCTCTGGAATGGCTTGATATTACTGGTAAGTCTGTGCGAAGTCACTCTTCAACACTTTGATTATGTTACGGAACATGCCTCTCTTCCCTCACCACCTGGGATATTGGTTCAATGCTCCGCTGAGCCTTAGGTCGAACTCAATAACCATCACTTCTACTGACTGTACCTCTGGCAGTGTCTTCTACCGGGATCCTTGGACTCTCTTTCGGTGCGAACGGGCCTCGAGGGCGATCTTCACGAACCTTGGGCGATATGAAGGTATATACCCAAGAGGATGGGGTGGGCAGATTGCGTTTGAGCCAGGATAAGACATATCTTGGCTTCGTGCTAGGTTTAGATGTAAGAACAGCTCGGGTTTCGAGGTCTTAAAGTTAAGCAACTAACCTGGCACAGGCTTGCAAGGTAATTTCAGTCTCTCTTATCGAAATGCTAGAATTACGCAACGATAATCAAACTCGCTTGGAGCGTTTCCTCTCTCGCGACGTCAAGCCATTACATATATGGAACCCGAGTCATCCCATCACACCGCCATTGTGGAACCCCCCAGTCAAAGATTCATCAAAGCAAGAATTCAAATTATGTTACAATATGGACTTTGGAGGACCAGAAGGGTGCTTGTTACGATCTCTTACGAGATTGGTCTTCTATATGGGTGGTTTCCCGGCTGTTTTCTTAGGTATTGCGTTCGTTTATTCCAACGGATACATCCTATCATATGGACGAAAAGTCTATAGACGGAGCATTGAACGTACTACAAAGATTCAGTGTGTTCAGCAGAATTTCCCAATTGATGGGCCTAATGGTGAAAAGATCACCAAGGTAGTTACCTCGTATTCTCCGGAAGGCGACACAATCCAGCAGATCACGGTACGTCACTGCTACCCCTTCAACATTTCCGCTTGTCAAGTTGTTTCCGACAAACACTGGAATCTACTTTCTTAGTGTTCGCTTTCCCTATCACTCCCTGGAAGTACCAATCCATGTTTTCGCAAGGGCTCTACCCAGCTTCTTTTATCTTGTACTGTTGTTCATGTCCTAGCGACTCATACATAACGACAACGGTTTCCATAAGCTGATCCGGCGCCTCCAGATTTATACCAAAGCAGAAAGAAGCCAAACGCTCTGTCTTTACGGAAACAATTCGCGTGGTAACTGTCAAGAACTGATTCAAGTCTTCGAGGCAAAGCCTACCCAGGCCTTCACGTCTTTCTTTGCCATGGCTAAGGTAAAATAGACATCTCGCTACTCTGCATATCAGCTTGAAAAATGCTAAATGGAGGATCTCTAGTCGACTGTGGGATATTTCCGGGCGCTCTCAGCAAGTTGTCTCGTTGATAGAAGCCAACAGCTTGCGAAGTCGCCAAGCTTTTCTCCTACAACTATCTATGGCTTGCCTATAACCGACGAAATATTGGCATCTGTTCATCAAGTAATAAAATATCCGCGCGGTTTTGTATTGAATAACGCAGATATTATAGGTATCAAGAATATTCGGGTCTCTGTGACCGCAGGCAGCCGCCCCCCTTACCCAAGGCACATAACGGGGCTCCTACTTGAATATAGAGACAGTAAGGTACCTGTCGTTTTGGGACAGTGGATTGAAGAGCTTGATAACATGTATATCGCTCCTGAGGATCGACTTACAGAGCTAACGATCTGGTACAACTCTACACGTCATGGTTGGCAGACAGAGTTTGGCCACATTAAGATATTGAAATTGAGCACCGCATGTGGACAGAGCAAGAAATTTCTTGGGGAGCTATCCGGAGATGAAATCCTTCTCGAATTTAGAGAGAGTCCATATAGGACAATAGTCAGCCATTCCGCACCCGACCTTATTAAGCTGCAAACTTAAATGAGATTATAGCGGAATATTTTCTGGGTGTGCAATCATGAATGGGATCGTATGTATTTTCCTATCGCCTTCATTCTCTATTTAATCATCCCCAGGGGCTTAAAACTGACAATTTGGCGTAACTTCACCGCGCTTCATTCTTATATAACCACCGCGATACCCACTTTATAATTTAAGTTCTTATTCGAAAAAGCGCTTATTGACTCGCATGTTCTACAGATCTCGGAGTACTCTATAAGCCTAGGCAAAGCCGAAGAAGTTGCTCGCTGTCTGCCGGATCTTATGACTCTAATCTACATCTCAGACAAGAGGTCTTCATTCAAGAACTTCTTAAAGATGGCCAACCAAATCCTGCGGTAGCAATCGAGGTCTCATACAAGTTTGCGACTAGCGAACCGTCAGGCTTGACCTTGATTTATGCCAGTGGAGACGTGCGTACCATTGGGACTCGTGGACTGTGGCCCTACTCGATGCCGCTAGGCGCAGGAGAGAAGTTGACGCGAATGGAAATCGGAGTCACCCCAGGAACAAAATCACCAATAGGAAAGATTCAATTCATTGTTGTAGGTGTCGTCATTACACCTATCATCTGGGACTTTGATCTTAAGCTAACAGGAATACCGAAGTTCCTCACCAATTTGAATCGCACACTGGAATTTAGCGTACGGCAAGATCCCGAGATCACCAGAGGCAAACATCCAAGAAAAATATTCATCCTTGATCCTTCTGCTGGTCAAGAGCCTGCTACACCGCGTACTAGTTCTCTGCGAAAATTCCCAAAGGACGCCAGTGCGTTCGTTGGATTCGTAAGTAATTTTCAGCTTATCCTTTTACAGGATATTGCGTAGAGCATATCTATTCGTTCACAGGATCCGACTACCTAAAATAAAACTGAGCGTAGTAGAGACACCTGTCTTTTGTTCAAATGAAGCAGAAGCTAACTCCGGGAGTTGCAGTGGGCAGTCTTGGCAAAACGAGATAAAACACTTCGCTTCGACAAGCTCGGCCCGATTTTTGAAACCAAAAAAGGTATCAAGACTGTAGTCTAAGGGCGTCTTGCAAATTGCGGCGAACCATTTATCTAAAGGCGGACTTCTCAGGCGACCAGTTTTTTGTCCATGGGTATGTGATATAGTTATCTAAACTTAGAGAGCTACAAGTCGTCGCGTCTCTGCTTCTTAAAAACAATGTGACTGAGACTTAGCAGGCCCTTGCCAAACTATTTATACGACGTCTCTTATTAAATAAGCCTCAGTAAAGTGATCGACTCAAATCTGAACAGAGTAACAGCATCATGCATAATGGTAAATGTTGACAATAACGCGTAGTTGGCTGTATTATCTTTCTGAAAGACATATAAGGATTGAAGGCGGTGTTACTAAAGGGGGGCTGTCATTCGCCTGGATGTCTAGGGTAGACGACCAAGGCTGTGACCAGAAGAAAACCTAACTCTATTGATTTGAGGTTGGCGAATACGGCAGGATGCTAAGTATAACTGGAGATATACCGTCGGCTCAGAGAATGCCAGGTTTCAATATGGACATCTACTTTCAGCTAGAATGGCTTATGAACTTGTTCAATGACGCATGAATAGCTGCTTTTATTTGCACTGGAAATATGACAGAAGCCGATCGATCTAACGTTCTGCATCCGTAACATTTTACACCCGTATCTATTTTGGCTCTTAATTCAAATGACTCTCAAGATAACATTTGCTATATTAATTGTCACTCCCCATGGTACGTATCTATCCCAAAGCCAATATGGACCCGCGTAACTACCAAACAACAGCGCCCTTCACGAACCCTTTATCGACCAGCTCTTTGACATTGTCGGCTAGACATTTCACTTTATACGCATCAATCTTGTGGCCCTTACCTAACGTCTCAACGAAGAAGTCAAAGTCTAGCTCCTCGAAGGAACGGGAGCACTTCTCCAGCACACGGCGTAGCGCCGCCGTCCTGCATCTGGGATCACGAATCGCCGCGTCCAGCGTGAGCGTCAGAAGAGACTGCATGGTCAGGTCAACTCCCTCGATATCGTTCCCCTCATCACCATCATGCCGTTCGCGCACGTCCGCCCGGGCATCAGGGGTAGCGCATTTCTCGTTAGCGTTACCCTGCCATTCTCCCGGTCCCGTTTCATCGTCCTTGCTCCTCTTCCTTCTTTTTAACTCCCGCACCGCCCTAGCATAGCTCTCCCTCAGCTCCCGCAGGACCCACGGCGGATCCTCGAACCGATTACACTCCGGCGGGACGTGATTCCTTCGCCAAAAGTCGGCCGCGGGCCGCCAGCGCCAGAGGAAGGGGTTGAAGTCTCGGACGAGCCAGCGCGGCAGCGCCTCGTTGCCAAGACTGCGTGGCGCCGCTCGCGCGCCGTCCCAGCCCAGGATGGCCTTAATGGTTGTGCCATCCTCGGCGAGGATGATGTTGCGCATGCTGAGGTCAGGGTGCGTGAGCACAAACTTCTTTCCGTCCCTTGCCCGACGCGACGAGCCAGAGGGCCGCGGCGATCCAGGGGCAGAAGGCTGGACGGGCTCGCGGATATGGCTCACGAGTAAACGCAGCAACTCATCCACGCCCCTTTCTACCGTGGCATTCGGCGGATAGGCGTCGAGCATGGCGGTATACATGGCCGTCGTGTCATCCCAGGGCCCCGTGCTTTGATACAGTGGCGTTTTCTCGCAGTCTTCATCTGCAAACCAGCGTTCTACCATGGCCTGGACATCGAGCTCTCGTAGAGACCCTACCCCGTGGTCGAGTTGACCATTTTCCAAATTAAACAGAGGTGCGCCGCCCTGATCGAATTCGTATCGCCCAAGCTGCAACATGGCGTCTGCTACATTTCTGAGGATTTTTTCTCTTTTCTTTTTCAGCACTTTCGTATTCATGTCACCACCGATATCGAGATCAAACCAAACGTCTTCTAGCCTTCTCCCCTGAACAAGCTCCATGAGCAACCAAGGAGCGTGGACCTTATTATCAGCTGTACGATCAGCATCGATCACCTCGGGCACGGGTATACTTGTTTCCGTCCGCAGCATGTGTAATAGGAAGGTTTCGGTACGCAGTGTCTCCATACACAGGTTGTCCCAAGTGCCCTTGTCGTTGGCGGCGGGAATCTTCATGATCCATCTAATTGTCTCGCGGCGCCTGTCGTCCCAGAACTGAATCACGTAGAAGATATGCGCAGAGCCGAAGAAAGGGCTGCTGATTTGGGGCAGCGGTAGGGAGGTTGGGCAGTGCGCAGGTAAATGTCGCTGCTGGCGTTCCTGTAAGAGGTCTAGGGCTAGGTGCGCAATAGCTCGCGTGTCGACTCGGGAGAGAACAGCGGCAAAGTCATAAGACTTGCGGTCGCTTTCGGCGAGTCTTCTGGCATACTGTGCTTCGGCTGTTGCCCCGACTACTCTGTGAAGAGACCCGTGCTGAAGATCGACTGGTGCAGCCCTCACGAGCGCATCTTTTAGATTTAATGTTTCTGGACGGTCCCGGAATTGGCCCACCTGCACTTCTGCCTCCTGCCTTGCTTCGACTCTCCTGGCGTCGCCTTCGATCGACCTGGGCCAGATACGTGGCAATACGTTGCCTACCTTTAAAGTAGCCCATGAAATCAATGTCTGCTTTATCTTGTATAGATCTAGGCCGCTGGCGTAGTCGATATGAGTCTGGTGACCCTTGACCCTCCATGAGAGTCCGAGGACCACGGATACGTCTGCGTGGTGATCCCGCACCAGCTGAGCCAGCTTGACCCGGCGATCATGACGAGATCGCTGGACGTAGCCTCTGACTGGGTGCTCCGCCATTTCCTTTCTCACCCCAACCTAGAAGATGATCGAGTGGTGTACCAATTAGGTCGCCAGAGCTGCTCGCTTCAAAGTACCAATGTTTAATTCAGAGTGAGGCATTGGCTGAGACAAAGACACGTACTAAGCTATTTAGTGGAGTGGTACTGATATTGAGATCCCAATCCGGAACTATCACAACGCCCAAAATTTAAGCTTCGCATTATTCACGTGCAGGATCTGTAATTGTGACCGGTGGGTAAGACCTATCATCCATTGTTGCCTTGAATTAGGGGCGTGCGTGGCTATCTATAGTCTTTGTCAACACCTTTTATGATACGGGTATAACCACCACCGAAGACCATTCCATGCTTCAGTTTACCCCACCAAATCTACATTCATGTCATGTTCGTGATAAAAAAGACCTTATGCAACCAACCAAAACATACCGCTCTAGGATAAACAAGGCTCTACAGTCTCGAAAAGAATCAAAACCAAGGATAAGCGCCGGCTGTAGTGATCTGGTCGAAATATACAACTACCAAGAGTTTTGGTAGATTCAGTGCCGGAGTAATCGAGGGATAAACCGATAGGACTAAAGGGAGTGGGCAATGGATTAAGTGCTAAGATCACCAATGGAAGGTAGTAGGAAGCCGCGCATATCGGCCCAGATGTCCAACAGTCGAGCCCTACTGCGACCAGTACCACCAGGTGCCTAATCCGACTATGAGCAAAGTCATAAAGATGGCAATGCCTTGTTTCGACTGCGACGCCAGCATGGACCAGCCAATTAGGGATTCCCACTTCTTGACCTGAGCTCGGTGTTCCCAAGCTTCAAGATCAACAGCATAAGGAAGTCGGACACGAGGGTCACTGCGTTCAGAAGGGCGCACCTCATCAGGGGGTGCTAGCCTGGAAGGCTCGAGGATGGGAACAGCTAGTCGGAGGAAGACGGCTTTGTGATCGCTTGTTCGGAGGGCTGGTAGTGCATCGTACGCTACTGTCTTCATCTTGCTCTCCTCCTTGGCGGCGCCTTTAAAAGCCCAGCGAGGAACGTCTAGGTACAGGATACGATCGCACCAGCCTGGCCATCTATGAGGAGCCCACTTCCAAGAGATAGCATCAACCGTAGGGCGGCCAGTCCGTGTTTGGGCCAAAACGTCACGGTCATCGGTTAAAGCGAGCTTGTAGGTTGGCGGGAAGGTAATCGTAGCCTCGCTCAGTCCATGAAGTGTCCGTCCGGCCGCCTTCTCAGCCATGAGTTGATCCTGAGCGAGGAAACGAGTAAAGTAATTGGGGCTTTCTGGGTCCAAGTCTGGAAAGACAGAGTCCGAGGCTGGAGACGTCTCGGATATTCGATAATTAAGATCTCCGCCAACGAATAGATGGGACCCCGGCTTGTAGATGGTGATGTTATGCAATGCCTTTTGGCGCAGGTCTTGCGAAAGGAGAGTCTCTGTCTCGTCAGTGCTGCCTGATGTGTGGGGGGTGGACTGCGTGGACGGGGTGCCAAGGAGCTTCCTTGGGTCTTCGAAAACTGCGCCAGCCAGACTTAGTAGGTATTGCTTTACCTAGGGTCCCATTTGAAAAGGAGGCTCGGGTTGACACTCACGCAATCCTGATACAATGCTCTCCCAGTTCCTGTTTCTCTTCTCTAGGTTCCATTCCATAGCTGCCAAATGGGTGCTCACGAAAGTCAACTCGGTATGTCTCGTCTCGCCTTGTGCGTCCTTCTTAGTAAAGAGCATGCGAAGGCCTACGGCTCCCTTGTTACCCATATCGCCAGCTCCAAAGCCAACACCAGCAGACTGCAGATTGAGCAAAGCAGCCGGGTCACGGGCAAATAGCATGATGCCGGTCATACCGACATTGCGTGTGGTCACGAGCGTGTATGGAGGGTCTTTTGGTCGAGTTTGGACGTCTTGTTCGGCGATGAAGCAACTGGCAGCAAGGTTTACGGCAGATTCGAAGCTTTGGAAGTACGGGCTGATCATGTAAGAGCCGATGAATCCTTTTGCAAGCGGCGACATCTCCTGGAGGCAACTACAGGATCATTGGACCGATTTAGCCACACAAACACATACACACACACACTCTCTCTCTCTTCCTTTCAGAGCTGATGGCGGCGATCGGGCGAGACTTACACGACGACGAGCTCTGGTAAGCTCGTAGCATTCTGAGCAAAGGCATCTCGTAGATAATGGCCAAATGTAGGGATATGGACCTGGTGTTTCGCGGCATTGAACGTGAGGATGAAGAGGTCCAAGGATGCCGTGCAAGAAGTCATGGCTATCGTATCCAGCAGGGTTGGAGGTAGGTCGTCGTAAGCAGCCCCTCAATGTTAAGGTACCCGTACCGAATAGTATAGCGCGCCAATCTGGACCCGTTCAATGTCGATCTCTTACTTCCTATAGTAATATGTGTAAGCACGGTACAATATTATTTTTCTCCTAATTTGGAGCCAAAATAGGATAGAGAAGAGCCCTAGTTTAGGCCGTGCCTGGTTTCCACCCCAGGTGGTAGGAATTCTAGGCTTCCGGCTGCACATGCGCCCCTCCCCCCTCCCCCCTCCCCCGGGCCCCTGTACCTTCTGTCAATGTATCTACAGCCCTGAGGCGGCTTATGCAACTCTAGGTAGGCAGGTACCTTACCTAAGCATCAAAACTGTCAGCTCTACATCGGGCGCCTACCTCTGGGTGACAAGACGTACATAAATTAGATCTTTCTATGGTAGAAACATCTGTGGTCTGACGGTAACAAGCGACGTGTACAAGGCAATGTAAGGTATAGGGTAATACATCAATATTAGAGCCTTCGAGCTACTTAATACGTACTTGTTCCCTACTTATCCTGTATATTGCTGGTTTGACTGCTGAACAGAAATACCGTTGACACCTAATATGATGGACACTATTATCTGCCTCTGAAGATATAGCTAGAGGGAGGCAGGCAGGGATGTGTCGTATAGGAAATTATAAAGGCTAGCGTGGAGGGAGAATTGTAGAACTCATGTGCAAGCACTTCCATACGAACAGTTTACCTTCGAATAAATACTGAGCTGCTGGGTGCTCGACTTTTATACCTAATAAACCCAGGTAGGAACATTCCGAGACATTAGAAGCGTTACCCCATGTAGTCACAAGCAGCCTACTAAAGAGCACTTACTATGCATGTGACTTCGCACAGCCTCCCAACACAGACAAGGAACGGACACCAACATGTCCTTGAAGATACCGCCTTTCGGTCGCCGATAATCCACTTATGCAGCAGAATTATGGCTGAGCAAAAGTGCACCGCTACTTTCAGCTGCCATTTCGAACGCTCTTGATCAATCACATGTCGCCTACGTATCTCACCATGGATGGCCATACAAGAGTCACTGAACACAAGCACAACCTTGATACTATCTAGCGTGTATTGTCTGCCTACCCCGCTGCCATTCTTGGGGAAAATATCCCGGAGCCATAAGCCTCGAGGCTGTATTCATTCCGGCTATAACCATTCCTTAAAACCGTTCTTTGTCCTTCATACCAATTACCTCGCGCTTGTATAAATTTGTAGTTGCCTTCAATGCCTATGATGCCATTGCAGCTTCGTACGAGGATGCTAGATCATACGCTCAGTAGCAAGGACTAGGCTATATATACCCTTCAACCCGCAGCTGCAACAAGACAGGGGTCTATTGTCTCCGCTATTTCTTCCTGCAGCCTGCTATAACGGATATCACGAAGGTACCCGAGCCTCTTTGTAGCCTGCGAGATTCGTAGGTATGTGGTAAAGGAATGGTGTTGCTCGTGACTTTGTCTCCTTTCATCCTAGGCGATCCTGCACTAGAACGCGAGTACCATCCGACACCTCATTTCGGCATATGCTCCGATAGAGATTACGAAAAACTCTTGTCTGATTTGCCAGGCCGCCGAAAGGATCGTGACTTCTCATTAGGATTGCCCAAGCGCGGAGTGTGGCGCAACAAACTCAACAAAACATGCTCGAGAAAGGAAAGAAAAGAAAGGACAACATAAGCATAGTTAAAGAAACCTCTAGGCCTAATCATAGCGAAAGGCTGTTGAATCGCATCGATGAAGCATAGGCGGAATAGACTGGACCTATTCAAAAGCCGAATGCTCAATCTTCGGTTAAGCGAGTACCCGATATTGCGTAGCTAGCGGGTTAAGCTTGCATGAGGGGTAGTTCACTTAAATAGACTTGGACCACGGCAACGACACTCCGATGGGTTCGGAATGCCGGAAGTGCCGTTCAGACAGGATCAGATCACCCGAGAAAGACGCGGTATGAATCGGCCGAGCCGATAACAAACCACGTCTCAGCAAGCTTACTCACCTGTCTGAGCCATGGAATCGAGTTGTAAACCGAGAATCATCGAAGAACGGAAACCAAAACTACCCGAAAACTATGAAAAGGGATAGTGCGTGAATCTCCATCGCCCAGCTTGCAAACGCGATCCATGAGTGGATTCAGCGGTGCCAGATGTACAGGGTGATGGTAGATGGCCACGGAAAGGGGTTTCTTAGTGGAGGCGACTACAGTTCATTGCCGCCACCACAATGCGGGGGGTATGACATCAAATTGACGGAGCAATAATCATTTCGGGCGGTATGAACCAGATGCATAGCCGGAACCAGTGCCTTGACCCTTAGAAGCTGATCGCAGCCTATTACCGTAAACTGAAGTGTCAGCAATCATGTCAGCAATTCCTCCGGCCAGCGTTATGAACTACACCAAACTCGAAGGAAAGATAATTCCTTACTAGGAATGCTTGAACTGGGCTGGGCTAGGCTGGCGAGACACTCACATCCTGTCGCTTCCTCCGACGGCTCGGTTGGTTTCGGGAGTGTCAACGCCTGGAGCACCGCGCTCGATCACCTTGCGCCGAGAGCTGGGAATCGCATTCGGCTTGACAGCAGCGCTCTGCGTATTCTGGCCGGCAGTGGCGGCGGTAGTACGGCCAGCCCGTTTGTCATCCTCCTCGGCACCCTGACCGGCAGCCTGGGCAATGGCCTGAGCATTCTTCTGGTATTTATAGACGGTCCAATCGAAGACGTAGTCATATTGGAAGCCCTCCCGGACGAACAGATCCCGGAAGATCTTGCGAAGGTAACTGTAATCAGGTTTGTCGTCGAAGCGGAGGGATCGAGTGTAGTTGAGATAGATGGCGAACTCGTTGGGGAAACCGCGGCAAAGAACCTCGGTAGGGGTGGTCATCTTCTTCTCCATGATACGATCGTACTTTTGCTTCTTAGTAGCAGCTTTTAAGCCTTGCCAAGGAAGGGATCCACGGCAAAAATACAACATGACATAGCCCAGGGACTCCATGTCGTCACGGCGAGATTGTTCTATGGATTGTTAGTACAGTCAAAATCGAAAGTATTAGGGTAGTAGATTACACACCAACACCCAAGTGCGTGTTGATGGAGGCGTAACGAGCCGTGCCCGTCAAATTCTTGTTCTCACGATAAGGGATATGAAAATGCGTCTTAGGGTCCCGGTACTTCTTGGCTAGGCCGAAATCGATAACATTGACCTGGTTGCCGCGCTTACCAATTCCCATTAGGAAATTGTCAGGCTTGATATCCCGATGGATGAACGACTTGGCATGAATGTACTCGATGCGGGAAATAAGTTGGTCGGCCAGAAGAAGAACAGTCTTCAAGGAGAATTTACGGTTGCAGAAGTTAAAGAGATCCTCCAAGCTGGGACCTAGTAGGTCTAGAACCATGGCATTGTAATCACACTCAGTACCAAACCAACGAACGAAGGGGATGCCGACTCCTCCAGCAAGGGACTTGTAGACACGAGCTTCGTATTCGAGCTGGGGGTGCTTGGCCTTGACGGATTCCAGTTTGATGGCGATCTCCTCGCCTGAGATGATGTTGGTCCCAAGGTAAATATCACCGAAAGAGCCAGAACCGATCTTCCGACCGATGCGGTATTTATTACCGACACGAAGATCCTACATGAGGATTATCAGAACCGGGTCATAGATTACAAGTTGCTGAACACATCTCTCATGCTGGGTGCAATAGTGAACACCGACGTTTGGCACCGCCCACCGCCTTATCTTACCCCAGCGATATAATATAGGAAATAGAAGGTGAGGTGCAGGAGACATACCATGGTAGTCATGTTGATATTGGGTGGAGCTCAAAGCTGCCTAGATGAATTTCGATGGATGTAGTCTTCCACAAAGTATTATGACTACGAAAGTCGAAAACGGCGTCGTGGTGGTTGAACGGCGGTACTAATTTAGCTGTGGCCGGCCTAAGCTGCTGGTAGTTAGTATGAATCAGTGTAGAGAATAGCGGCATTAGCAAAATGCAAGTTGAAGGTAAGGCAAATAGCAAAACAGCTGAAGACTTCTCAATAGGCTGGTTGGTGGTTTTGAGGCATGAAGTACGAAGTGGGTGGTTTCGGATAGGTTGACATGAATGTGCCTTGCACAATAGGGAGGATAAGCTGGGAGCCTAAGGGGATACAGTCTTACGTAGAAGAAAATGCTCGTTGATAGAAGACAGGTAAGTAGCACACAAATGAATAAAACAAACAATGCGAAAGGTCATGTCAGGTGCAGAAGAATGATAATGACTATTGGGTTGCATGTAGGGTAGTGGAAATCGGACGCACCCCGACCGGAGGCGTTGGAGGGAAGGGAGGGGGGGATTCAATCTTCTTACCCAAGGATGAGTTTGCGTAGCGTCGTTCTGGATGCTCGGCGTGACAATCAATCTAGCAGATCGCTGAGATGGTTGAAATGCTGTACGGCAGGGAAGAAGACAAATGGAAGAAGAAAAGGATGAGAAGAATGAAAAGGCGTGACGTTGAATTGTTGATGCTATCACGCCCTCGGATGGAGGAAGATTATGTGGTTGTAAGAGGGAAGGGAGGGAAGAGGAAGGGAGAGACTTGGAACTGAGAAGGAGCGGTGGGAATTGGGTGCTTGCTGGGTGCTATGTCCCAGGACTTGGTCTGCTTTGCTTTGCCTGGGGCTGGTTGGAGAAGGGGGAAAGGCGGTGGATGGGGTGAGCATGGAGCGCGGATGGGTTGACCAGGCGGTCGGTGGCACAGTTGGGCAGCCACCGAACTAGACTGGACCTAGTTGTGTGCGCTGGAAGGACAATGAGATGGGGCGACGTGCACCGGTTGGGCACTTGCCAGGCAGGTGCATCTTGCTCTTTTCCTGGCCAATGTCCGAAAAGGCCGTTTGCAGTCGCTAGCTGCGCCAATTGCTGGGCAGTAGTTGAATTGTCCGCCGTAAGTACAGTGTATAGGTACTTAAGGTAGGGGCTAGGTACACATTGATAAGGAGAGATGCCTTGTTAGCAATGCAATGCTGTGACAGCTGTCCCACCTATTATCTCCCGGTTTTACCCTTCCAAAGTTATGTGGACTACCTACGCAGCCGGCTCATTGAAGAGAATACCAACCTCTACATAGTACAGTACATGTAGAAGCCACTACGCTACATACATGTAGGTATGTAGTACCCGGGTATGTGCTTGCGTGCATGTGTATCTTGGTGCTAACTGGCATTTATACACTTGAGTAGGTTCCTTTAAACATACCTCATTATACTGCCGGAAAACATTCATTCATTCGAGGTTCTCCTATATTTGTAGCCCAATAAAACCAGATCTACTTAAACGAGCCATGCTGTGAATATTATAAATACTTGCCAAGTAGCGTAGGTAGATATGCACCAACTCTGATCCAGGCTAACTGTCAACGGAGTACAGGTCGCGCAGTTATTTAGCCATTTACTGTAGGTAGTCTGAATCTTGAATTTCGATCACTTATTTAGCGTCTTAGGTATTGTGTACGCAGTAAGTGCAGATCTGCTTTCTATGCCTATCTATCTCTTACGCAGTACGTACACTCCAACAGGTCATCATTGGGGGGTCATGAGGTTCTAATATCTCACGTCAATATTGAATGCGCGCTAGAGAGCACGACTCGTCGTATTTCTTTTCATCATTTGGTTGCCCCTGTCCTTTTGGCTAACCGTGAGAACTGTACTCCATACAATAACTTGGTGTACATACGTATTCAAGCCAAGTTACGAAAAAGCATCAGTAATTCATGTCTCCAAGGTTGTCAGTTCGGCCAGGTCATCTTGATGGGTGAGTTGTAGCCAAGCTACCGTTTATCATCCTGGCCGCCTTCTTGGTTCACCTCACTCGGCACCATTATATCAGCGGCAGCGTACTACTTATATAGTATGACCTCGCACCTGTGGACCACGGCGAGCTATGGTTTCGCCTCTAGCAGACCTGCGTACGAATGCACCATCACAGAAGGCTTGGATGATCTCAATCCTGTCACCACAACAGGTACGCACAAGGCTGGCCACTATTCAGGGCCGGTACTTCAACACCTTGCATCTAGACTTTTATCGGTGTCTGTCGGTGCATATGGGCGTGTACATTCAGGTTTTTGATGCGAATTTGCTGATGCCTGCCTTGCCTGTGTGCATCGCCGCCAAGGCTACGGCTGAGATACTAGCTGGGAGGATCTAGAACCCCTTGCTCCTGGGTATCACCGTATCATCTAGTGTATAATGGCTCATAATGTCATTGTACTGCGAAATCAAGAAACCCTGATCGAGCCGCAAGTCGCAACTCACGCAACAATGACTAAAGCCGGCAGTGAAAGCTTCAGCGCGATAAGGACACGCTCGATTCAAAAGGAGAGACCTACAAATGCATAATGTCTCAAACCTCACAACAATAAGTACCTAAGGTGAAGACCAAGAAACACGCAATGAGAAGAAAGAAGATTATTAGATAATGAAAATTGAAAATTGAAAATAAGGTGCTCTATTACATACATCTATGGTGCCTCTCAAGCTCTGGCCAGGCAAGGCATGGCTAATATGTAATGTATTGACGAGAGAGAAGACTACCCAGGCAGGCGGGCGAGGCGGGTATCAAATTAAGTGTCACATACAAAACAGCAATCCGCACCAAATAACCACCTTTACAGCCAATTCACACCAAAAAACAGCGCTGATAAATATGGTCAAGGCAAAGGGCTAATATAAAGATTTTTAAATACATATATTACAATAAAAACAGCGATTAAAAGAACAGCAAAATCGTTGTTTTTAAGTGTGAATTGGCTGTAAAAGTAGTTATTTGGTGCGGATTGCCGTTTTGTATGTGACAGTTAATTTGATACCCGCCTCGGCGGGTTATGCTAAAAATGCAGTGCAGCCGATCTTTTATATGTATGGTCTTCAGTCATTACGTACTAAGGTACGTACAATCAACAAGTAGTCTAATGTAGTAATCTGTCGCTGGTTCGACGCCACAGCCGCCCCCTGCTTCCGTATCTCTATTTCCGCTTCCAGCTCTCAATGGGGGTGTACGAAATATCTCTCAATATGCCTACTTTTTACTTTATGTATACTTACCAGGTACTTACCCAGAGCGACCTACCCACCTGATCGGGCACCTCCAGACTAAGCACCACCGATGTCTTTTTCCTTTTACCGCCTTAGGGGCATGAGTACCTACATGTACAGGTATATGGGTGTGCCTGCTGACATTCGACTCTGTATCACGTGGGGAAGGCATATGCGCCGCAAATACCGGGCCGAGCATGGGAATTTCCTCACTGCTCGTATTTGGTACGTCCATGGATATGCAATTGGAATTCTCAAGCATGCAGGTTACTGCCGTCTCTATGTACCTTTCGGGGGATTTGAAAGAGCTACATGTAAATCAACCTACTCTAGCTTTCGTCTGTACTCCACATGAAGGGCGCGGGCAGCAGTTGATGTCTTAGTCAGCTTAATACCCGTCGTCCTCTATTCCTCTATTCCTCTATTCCACTATTCCAATACGCAGTGAACTCACCTCAAAGATAAGCATCATCAGGTTTGACGGAAAAGAATCTCTTCATAGTCATCAGGGTTCAACTACAGGAGTGGAACTCTTCAGGCGCAGGGGTGCGGCGGGCCAGGGCCAGGTCGGTCGAGGCCATGTCGATCACTTATGTGCCTACACTATGTGTTCCACGCCCTTTCTTCAACGCTCTATTGCCGTCTGATATTCCACTCAGGATTACCTATTATGCATTATGCGGGACCCTCACCTATCGAACTGCGTTCTGCTCTGCTTGCTAACAAATAATAACTGTAGACATTGTGTTACAGTTGATTGGGGTGAGACAGAATAGAACATGCGCCTCTGTGTCGCCTCTTTGTTGCACATAAATTCCTTGTTGGCCTGCCTTGTCGGAAAGCCCACATACCGAGATAGGTAGTTTGCCTTGCTACAGGTTCACTGCCTAGGGCATTTTAGGTCGCAACACTAACTAGCGAGACCCAAGTCAGCAATGCCAATCGGCCAGTAACCCCCGCATAGAGCTGGAACGCGAACCGCAAACTGCAAACCGCAAGCCTTACTGATAGCACATACTGGTAATAGGCGCCGTTATGCCACCATCGTCACGCTTGCGGCTGGCATCATTTACTAGGTACGGAGGGGCTAGAACTTGGAGGCTCTGCCGCGTATAGACAAAATACACAACCATCTCCCGCATTGCCGAATGCGCCTGGGATAGCAGACTACCTACTATGTTGACATAAACTCTGTGGTACCTTATAGTAGTACTATATAACTGGACATGAAAATTCAGAGAAGTATGTCCATGCCCCTGTCTACCCTTGGCCCATTCGGCGCCTGTCAACGATACTTACAACAACCGCCACGTTCGGATGGAATGCGGGAGGATCGAACACTCTATTTCCATTCTCGGCTGGCGGCAAGGGGTAGCCCCCCCTCCAAGCCGCCGGTGTCCTCTTCCCTTTTCAGCTCTAGAGAGGAGAAGCTGTGCAACAACGACTCGAAAGATATAACCAGACTGAGTCTGGCAGGATGAGCCGATGCGTCCGATATACGTCCTTTCCGCCCCATGCCATCCCCCCTCAGCTTTTCAAGAGTCTAGTGCCTATCATCGACTAGCATTCTCGCCACAAGGATTACTTTTCCTTTGTCCATTTTCCGGCGACTATGCAGGATCTCGGCACGGCGTAACATTGAGAGTAACCAGCCCGTCCTGCGGGAACGATTGGGTAGCATTCTCAGTGCTTGTAGTGGTTACTAAATCACCTATCTTGGCTTCCTAGGACATCGCGCATTGACGAACTAACCTCACGGTAAGTTCGGCAAGGACATGTGGTGGGTGGTTCTATCCGCAATAACCCGCGTCGGTAGATGCTTATATCTGCCTATCTGTGAGGCCATATATTCATAAGAGGTATGTGAGCCGGTTTCAGGCTAAGCAGCGCGTTTTGCTTCACTCAGAATTCTTCAGTATTGGATAATTTCCAGGTTTCATCAGACTATGGTGTGGCATGTCATTCTGTCGTGAGTCGGTCATGACATAGCATACACTGGTTGAATTATCTCGTCTGTAGATAGTTAGTATTTAGCTAGGAGAGAGAGGAAGGTTGTATCTATATTTAGGTTAGAATCTGTATCTCAAGTGCTCATAAGTCACGTAAAATAATTTGTCTAAACTCGTACAATTTAGCATTGCATCACCACAGCCACCCGTCAAAATGATACCTCCGCTTCAACGTAACTTTAATGGCAACCCCGGCTCAAAAAGTCGTCGAAATAATAATAAAAGCCACTGCGCGTTGCAGATGACCTTCGGTATGGCTAGCTGTACGACCTAGTTTGACGACACTACTACATCAGACCTTTCGAAGGATCAACTTTGGACACCAGCATGCAGGCATTAATAACCACAGTAACCAATGATAGCCATCAGCCTCGACCGACTCCAAAGCTGCCAGGCACCTTGCGCCTCCTTCAGGAACATGCCCCCAACTTGTCAGAGCAAGGGCCGGGGGGGAGAAGGTATGGCCCCTTTACATAGCGAGTAGAGCTAACCGACGGGAGTGGCATAAGACTACGAATAGAGTCGGCTCTAGATTTCTCCTCCATAAATCCCGGAATACCATGAGCTAACAAACATCGAGTCAACTATGAAAACCTAAATTTACGGGTCAAGCGACGAGACCAACGCCGTACGACCTTCCCGCAACAGTAACGGACGTGTGATATGCGGCTGTAGTCCTTGTCAACGGCTTCATTCCGTATTATCTGTGACGCCATGGCTTGGTTGCTTCGGAGAGGGACGGGGTCACCGCCAATGGAAGCAGGGCAGCCGAGCATAGAAGGAAGAACTATGCCGAATGATATCCCAGCTAAGACTTTTCATATCCGTGCAGAGGCGACGACGAATCCGACTCCAACAGCTCGGCCTATGGTGACGACTCCGTACGCCGTTGCACTCACGACGACGTTCATGCCGCCGGACTCCTGCAACCAGGATCAATTTACTATGTTATCTTCGCCAGGGTACTTCATCTGGTTAAATGAGCCCGTCCCGGTCTCGGGGACTACAGTTTCGGACTGCTATCCGTCTGAATTTTTGGAATACTATACAACCTATCACGTAAATCCAACAACTGTGGGATCCAGAGTGCCTCTGATGAGCCCTCTTGTCTGTCCGTTGGGGTGGCAGGCAGTCTTACAGGTTAATGATTATCAAGCGTGTTGTCCAAGGTAAGTTATAGATGCCTTCTTAATTGCCAAACATTAAGGCTGGCGAGAGGCTAATATAAATAAGTGGTTATCTACTCACACCCCCAGAGACGACCCTGGATCCCAATCGCCCGGCTTATGGAGGGACATGCTACAGCCAGTGGCCTCTCAGTAGTCGGACAACTGTGGCAGTGTATGGCCCTTCCTCGTTTTCTGGGTCTAGCGTGATTGAGGCCTCGACAACAGGATTCGCAAACTATGCCCATGTGATCGATGGAATAACAGTGGCAACTTCATCCCTGACATCTTCTGCAGCACATTCGAGCTCTGCTTCGGACTCAGTGAGTAAATAATTCAACTCCTCTGTGTAGAGACATACATACAGGCATAATTATCTCTAACAGACCGGAACAGGCAAAAACTGCGGTCTCTGGGCACGCCGCGCTTCCAACAGGTGCCATAGTCGGAATTGTGGTTGCCCTGGTAGTAGCTGTAGGCCTACTAGCGATAGGAGGCTACATATTTGTCCGCCGGCGTCGAAGATCAGCTCTGCCACCCCTTCCGCCTCCTAAAGATGAAGTAGGCACGAGCGCCTTAAGCCCATCAACCGTTTCAGACTTTAACTCCATAGCCATGAGGCGGGCGGGAACTGACATCTCCGAAATGGGTCCGGGGGAGTTTCGTATACACGAACTCGATGTTGGGTTACCGCAACATAACGACCAGGAGCAAGGTACACACAGCAGGCAAGGAACGTCAGACTGAGGCTTTGGGGGGGGGGGGGGGGGGGGGGGTGTTGGTTGGTTAGCCAACAGCCGATAGGAAAAGTGTGGGGTAAGGGATGTTGAGG